>BHDV01070103.1:97382-120731 GCA_005406045.1 Adoxophyes honmai | reverse complement strand
CATACATGTTATGTATTGGCCACAATAGTACAGATGCCACTTCACGTGGTAAAATTATCGTTAGAGCAATTTAGACCGTTTTAGGTAGTTCTTTACTGAAGGCCGCGTAATATGTACATTTGAAAATATTCACCCTCTTTCATTTGTTCGCAATACTTGTTTTGGCAGCAATCGTCAATCCGGCTGGAAGAACGAGGCGAGCGTGTTTGTTCAATGGATTGCATTGTATTTTTCCGTTTTTTTATTTTATTTACTTTACTCATAAAATACTAATATGTGCAGGGTTCGCTTAGTTATCACTATTATCTTTTTAGCTTCAAATTAGCTTTTTTCCTAATAAACATTTCACACGTGCATCACGCCTGCAGAGAACACGAAGCGTTACAAGACAAAATCTTGACTAAGTATTTCAAGTTTTGTAGCCACATCTAGCATAACATTAAGGTTAAATGAAAGAAGTGCATAGACGTATACATATCTAATAGTTACATGTCATAATGCACAGTCAATTTCATTCCTAACCCATAACGGGGAATTTTCCCAACTTTATATTTTTATTTCTTTATTAATTAGTTTGCCTTGTACGTAATTGAGTTGTATTCCTTGGCATCAAAGTTATGTGAAAGTTCTCATCAAATTAACTACTTTTCCGTGTAGTTTTCAGTTTAGCGGCAATCATAACCGGACATTCTAGACTTCTACAAGATAAAGAAAAGTTAAAAAAAAAAATTGAAAGAAATCCCACAAGATAAAGTTTGAAGTTTCAAACATGACTGCATACCTATTCTACCCAGTAACTTATAAATAAGCGTTGTAATTTATTTAACTCTGTCTGTATTTGCTTGCAAGTAATATATTCCCGTCGACGGAATTAATAGATTTCCGGGCAGCGCAGATGCGACGGGGGCTGCTGACGAGTAACTCTCGAAGACAAACTCACCGCCTTCTGATTACACCAAATATTCTCGTACCTTTTAATTGTTCCGCCCATGGTTACCCAAGCCAGATAATGATTACTTACAGATATTGTGGGACAGGTGCTGCTAATGTCATAAATGTCATAGATTAAAGCAGGAAATTAATTTAGTTCTGTATGGTTCGGCCTCGCTTACCTACATATTTATTTAGTGTAGGTAGGTAGGGCTTGTAGTTAGGTATATGCTAAAATGCTGCGGTTATGACAGGAAAAAATGTGTTCCTGTGTACCTTATGTTTCTAGAAGAAAAAAACTTCGTATGGAGTTTCTTGTGACGCATTCTTCTTGGCAATCATGGTCTTAAAGAAGCGCTGGTTGACTCAAAAAAGCAAATAAAGTCAGGTGAAACAAGGGGCTCGTTTACAAGTTTTGTTTTTTATTTTGATACCTATATACACACCCACACCCGTTACGGACTCGTAACTTTGAATAATGGATGTTTTGTAAAATTTGTTAATTAAATTGTCTAGCACTTGTTTGAGTTGCGACTAGCTGACTAGTTAGCTACCTTATTAAGCAGTCATTTACTTAGCGACGTCTGATTTGATCCCTGCCCGGCCTTCGTCTTCTCAAATAATCTGTTATGCCTAGTGAAATAAATCAAATTTGTGCTCAGTTCGTCTATTTTTGTAGGTTTCTCAAACTTTGAAAGGCAAAAGAATCATCGCCGCTAACGATTAATGTTCCCTTTCAATGACATAAAAGGTTCTTTTCATCGAAATCAAACGAAAGTTGCGGCCCGTGTGGGAAAATGCGACCTTTTTGCCTTCCATCCGTAGATATCTATATTATCTAGATATGTATCTACCAAACTACCGTCCGCCTAATAATTTTCATCGACCAATTTACTGGGGACAAATTTTACAGGATGTCAAATGTTGAGTGTAGAAATTAAATAGGTATCTAGCTATCTAGGTACATATACTTAGTAATTTCGCTCTGTGCTGTTATTCTCAAAGTCACACACTAAACTCGTCGACGAGGTGTCAAAATAAACGTTCCATTTTATGACAGCCAATTTTAACATCTCGACGCGGCATTCGTTGACGAGTTTAGTATTTTAACATTCAAGTAAGTATAACTTTAGCAACAAATGTGGTCCATAACTACTCCAAGGCAACTGGTAATCGAATGGAGAAAACCACGTGGAAATCGGTCTATCAGTTTGATAGCTACGGCGCCACAGACATTCGCCTACACAGACACAGAGAGATATCACGTCATATGACGTCAAATTCAGGTTTTATTTCGAATTCTTGAAACTGTCGTAAGATAAGTATAGTGCCTCTATTTAAAACTGAAACTAAATGACAAGGTACTTGTTCGGACAGGTGCTTGCGAGAACACAAAGCGACTCCAACTTACTTTTCTATTGTGAACTCTGTAGGTGCAGACCTAACTATCCACTCAGTATCTTTCGCAACTCGTTCAATGTTAGCACAAAGAAAGAGAAACTCCTGTTTACGCTGTTAAGTATTAATGGCGCAGTAAAAATAGTTCGTTAACCTCTTTTAACCCGTATTTTTTATTACAAAGGTACTTTCGTAAAGTAGATGTCAACCCTGGACCACGAGCCGCGGTTACGGGCCCGTGTCAATTTCTTTCCTAGAGGCTCGGATGAGGAGGGTCTTAGTGAATATTCGTGTAAAGAGCATTCGGAAAAGAATTTGATGAATTTGTGCCTACGTGATGTTTCAAGATTTATGTCGATGCTGATTCTAGCATTGTTTGAAGAAGTAAGCGAAAATTTCGATCGAGTCTTTTGATTTCTAAATGAGTAACGTAAAAAACCGGCCAAGTGCGAGTCGGACTCGCGCATGAAGGGTTCCGTACCAAAAACAGCAAACAAAACACATTTTCTATGGCAGCCCCCCCTTAATTATTAATATTATTTTTTTTTTTTTTTTTCGTATTTGTCGTTGTACCTAGTGGCAATACAAACACATAATCTGTGAAAACTGTTCAACTGCCTAGCTATCACGGCTCTTGAGATACAGCTCACAGAATGGTGACCAAAAAAACGGCCAAAATAGCGCCCTCTTTGTATGGGAACCCCCTTAATAATTATTATTATTTTGATTTTTGTATTTGTTGTAACAGCGGACACAGAAATACATAATCTCTGAAAATTTCGATCGCCTAGCTCTTACAGTTCTTGAAATACAGCCTGTTGAGAGACGGACAGACGGACAGCGAAGTCTAAGTAATAGGGGGCCGTTTTCACCCTTTGGGTACTAAAAACATTATTTAATGAGTACTTAATACTAATTGGTAACACTGCCTAGATTGTATGTAAGTTTAAGTGAATGCGCGGACTGAGCCCCGATAGCTCGTCAGGTGTCACATAAACCTCTTAGAGGTTTTCAATAGTGGCTATTAATATTCATAAATGTACAAAAATTTTTCGTTGATATTAAAAAAGACACCTAATGTTCGATAGCTTAATTCCAAGGACCGATACGCTGCTTTTCACTTTTGTTGCCATAGAATTAAGACTGAAAATGGTATGAAAATATATGTCCTTCTAGTTGACTGTAATGTAACATACTACCTACCTGTAAGACTGTAAGTAGACCTGAAAAATTAAAACATGACTCACAAAATTTACGTAGGGTAGGTATGTCTTTGTGAGTGAATAAGAGGGTTAATATTCAATTTTTTTGACACAGAGAAGTTACGAGTATATTCGAAGTAATAATAATGAGTCACTGGATGCATTCACTTCGCAATCAACTTGGAATGATTACGAGTAGTTGTCTTATCTACCTACTTAATTTAGTTGCCTTGCGTCTTAGTTGCTCTTAATCCCTAAAGATGGATATTCCAATACCTAGACTGCGACTGTTATTGAATTGCCCCGGTATTTGCGGTCGGTATTGAGTTGTCTTTCGGATATCCATGGCTTGTATTCAATTTGCTGCAAACCTGCAGTTGTTTACTTAATTACAGGTATATGTTGATTATGTAGCTACCTACCCACTGTTGCTGGCTGTCCCAGAAGTAAAGAGACAAATTTGAAATTTCAATCTGGCTGAAAATATTTTTACTTTTTTAAGAAAAATAACTATCATGACTGCTATTGGCATTAGATCTGTCAGATTACGCGGGAATTACGAAAGTATTTTATTAGTTTTAATAATGAAGACAGCTGAATACGAAGTATTTGCAAAGAGAAATTTTCAGTTTTATAAAAGTCATGGAAAAACAGACACGATACGGCATTTTTCTCCAGACGGAGTCAGAAAACTATCTTATATCGAATTATATAGCATTTTGAAGAAACGCACGGATATATTTACGAGAACATTCCCGGAAGAAAACGCACTGTTTCATCAGCTAAAAACATAAATAAAGTAAAAAAAGTTCATAAAGACAACCCATCAATGTATATTAGAATCGCTGCGGATAAATTGAAAATATGGAAGTCAAGTATAACTCGAATGTAAAGACACGACCTCAAGCTTAAAGCATTTGTAAAATTATCTGCTCCTAAATACATTAAAGATCAAGAAGCGCGGGCTAAAAGAGGATGCCGAAGAGTGTATGAAAAAACACTGAGAAAAATTCTCATAATTGATGACGAGACCTACGTGCCCGTGGATCCAACGGATGTTCCTGGGAAGCAATACTGTCACGCGAATAGTCGAAACGCTGTTGATTATTCTCAAAAAATCGCACCAAAGGCGAAATTTTTCCATAAATACCTTGTTTGGCAAGCCATAGACCAGAGTGGTAATACGTCTGAACCATACACTTACACAGGCTCTATGAACACACGCATGTACCTGAGAGAATTTATAATAAAGCGATTAATTTCCTTCATTGATAAATATTATCAAAGGGCAGAAATTATATTCTGGCTAGATATGGCATCATGCCACTACGCGACGGATGCCACCAAACATTTAGAGGCTGCGGTGAAAGACTTTATACGAAAACAAAGTAACGCACCATATGTTCCCCAAGCTCGTGATATTGAAACATTTTGGTATTTATGCAAACGAGAATATAAAAAACAATCAGAAAAACCTAAATCTTTGACGCGATTTTAACATCGATGGACTAAACTAGCTAGAATTGTTGCAACTAGGTCCTGAAAAGCTATAATGAGGCTAGCAGCAATAAACTTGAGAAGAATTGGTCATAAAGGCATTGCACAAGCAAATTTTATATAAAATAACAAATAAAACAACATTTTTAATTGGACTTATTGTAAATGTTAGTACTTTATTGTATTTTTTCATTAAATATTTTCATTTCAATTTTGTCTCTTTACTTATGGGACAGCCCAGTATACAGCGTGTTATCAGCACTCGGGCTTCTTTTAAAGGATATCACAATAACATAGATTATGTAACTTAACCATGGCATTCGTTTCATTTAATAACTAAATCCCAGATTTTGTTAAGTTTCTAACAAATATTTACCTAATTGCCAGCAATGTAAATCAAATACGAGGGCTGCACTGAAAGTTTCGGGAAACTAATATTTAAATAACATTTTTTATCACGTATTATACCTTTTTACAATCGTCAAAGTTTCTATATCTTAAAACACTGGCCACATAGAAAAAAAAAACAATGGTTCGGTTTCAATTGTTTTTTGAACTTGATGAGTCGCTGCCCAACATGGAATTGTCACGTGAAAATTTAAGAGCTATGATTTACTACGACTTTAAAAGTGGATTAACACAAAAATAATGTGGAGACCGGATGGTTGCTGCTTTTAATAATGAAGCCCCTTCGATGACTACAATATACAGGTGGTTTTCGGAATTTCAACGTGGCCGTGTTTCCCTCGTGGACAATGTGCGTGAAGGTCGACCAAAATCGGCAGTCACCCAAGAAAACATCAATGTTGTGCGTCAACTGATTACGGAATACCGACATGTGACATATCGGGAAATTCAGGAGTCTCTGGGCATTGGAATGAGTTAAATACAAATTATTCTACAGCAAGAGTTAGGCGTGCAAAAATTGTTTTCCCGGTGGATACCTCATCAGTTGTTCGACGAACGGAAAACGACTTGTGTCGATTAGTGCCCCAAAACTTTAAATAAAATCAACAGAGGAAGCTCAAATGCAGTTTTTATTATTGTATTGGGTAATGAGTAATGGATATACGCCTATGAGGCTGAAACTAAAAACCTATTTCGAGTATGGGTCTATGAAGGCGAGATTAAGCCGACAAAAGTGGTTCGCTCTCGCAGCACGGCCAAAAAGATGGTGGCTAGTTTTGTCTCCAAATCGGGTCACGTGGCTACAATTCCTCTTGATGATCATAGAACAGTCAATGCCGATTGGTATGCAACCATTTGTTTGCCGAGTGTGTTTGGTGAACTGAGAAAAAAAACCTCAATCGTCGCATCATCCTTCACCATGAAAATGTCAGCTCCCATACGGCTCGGTTAACAAAGGACTATCTAGACGGTGAAAAAGTCGAATTACTGAACCATCCTCCATACAGCCCTGATTTAAGCCCCAATGACTTTTTCACATTCCCCAAAATCAAAGAAAAGTTACGTGGTAAGCAGTTTCAGGCGCCAGAAGATGCCGTGGAGGCGTACAAAACGGCCATTTTGTCGACCCCACCTTCAGCGTTCAATGAGTGCTTCAAAAACTGGTTTGAACGTATGTAAAAGTACATTTAATATAAGGGAGAATACTTTCAAAAGCAATAAAATTACTTTTGATCATTTTAACTGGATATTTTTTTCTATTCCCGAAACTTTCAGTTTGACCCTCGTAACAATCATTGTCGACATCATAAATATACACGTGCTTGTCAAATTTTGCTTTACAATTCTGGTAATTTAATTTTGTTAGTGAACTTGACGAAGTCAGAGTTTTCGATTTTGAGGAAAACATGTCCTGTAATGACAGCGAGATTTTGACACTTACTCGTTCAATTAATTAATTCACCTTTTATACAATTAGTTCTCACTCACAGCATTAAATCATGCATTGTAAAATATAGGGTAGGTAATACATATACAAATATTGAGAGTAAAAACTGTGTGATGTCGGGTTTAGAATAACGCATCTCCATTTTTTACGTGTAAGTAAGATGTCGTAAGATGCGCCTAAAGATAATGGGTTAAAGGACGTAAAATGCGAGCTGCAGCGCTTGCACGGCAACACGCGCAAGTCGGCTGGCGCGCGTGATGGAGTACCTGTTAATTTCTGACATATAGTAATCTGTGTCTCTAGTTAGACATTGATAGGTATAGTCTATCGCACGCGACTTGACTGCACCTTGTCATGCTAAACCGGCTGTTACTGTTTTTTATTTAGCCTAGAATATCCCACTGGTTGGCAGAGGCCTCCCCTTTCTTTCGCCACTCATCCCTACCTTGAGCAAGCTTCGTCCAATTATCCTGAAAATTAATCAGATCGTCCCGCCACCTCCTCTCGGAACGCATTAGGTAACGATTCATGCACATGCCATGCTCTGGGTGCATTCAGCAGACATGCACGGCCCAGTCCCACTTCAGCTTGGCAGACTTGACACCCACATCTGTTAAACGAGTTTTGTAGCGCAGTGATGTGTTTCTGGTTCGATCGGTTTTTCGAACACCTACAATACTGTGCTTCGTAGCTCGTTGACACACCTTGAGCCTGGACTTTTGAGCTTCAGTTAAACCAAGTCGGCGCTGTAGGTTTAAATGGTAATGTTACTGTTATACCTCTTTTATTTAAATTGTGTTTTATAATAACATTGAAATCTCACGAAGACGAATTTTTATTTACAAATACAATGAGACAATGACTGCCACCAAGAATCTTAGTGGCTAGTATTAGTTTTTAAGAGCATTAAACCAAATAGTGTTAATGTCATGAACAACTTTAAAAAAACCTCACCCCCTGACTTAACTTTAAATTATAACCTAAAAAATGCAATCTATGTTACGTTTCGTGTGCTATGCCTAACCAACTCGGGAATACAGGCTTGATTATGTACGTAGTAAAAAACGTAAGAGCGTTGGCTGTAATTATAATAATATAAATCTCACTTAATGCGGCGCGCCTGCCCGGCCGTGCCAAAGAGCTCCTAGCATAATCTACTGGCAAAATGACCAACGAACAGTTTTACTCAGATGCGCCACACCGCGCCTCCAAGTTATCATTTATTCTATTTGCAGAATGCAGTTCTTGAGATTACATATTCTGTGGTTCTTGCTTTACGGCAAGGTAAGATCACAAGGAGTTTTGACAACTACGCTTCTAGTTTTCGGACTCAGAAACGCTCGACGTCAATTACGCTCCCTAGATAATGGACTTAACGTTTCAGGCTTTTATATTTCTGACGGTCTAAGTACTCAAGTTTTAGTATAATTGGAACTTGGATGTTCTCTAGGTATCGTATTATTTTTTAGCATTTTGTTATTCTGAGATGATATTTGGCGAGTTAAACCGATACTGTTTAAACTTTTTATAACGGTTGGCAATAAACTTGGGAAGAATTTAAGTGGTGGGGGGAAGTTCGCGCGTCGCTTTTACCTGTAGGTTTAGCACAGGAACACGCGCGAGTCGTTTCGCGCGTGGAATAGACCTGTCACTTTCTGACTTCTCTTGTTAGACATTGACTGATTCAGTTTATCTCACGCGCAAGTCTACTCGCGACCCGTTGCGCTACGCCGGCTGGAAAAGGTGATGCGTGAACTTCACCGCTTAGTATGTTGTCAAGTTTGTTGCCAACAACTAAACAGTTATGGAAATTCCTACCTAAAGCAGGGTTGAGTCAGGTCTTTAGTACTCACTTATTACTACTCCATCCAGGGAAAAAAGCTAGTGTAGCTTGTGAATTTCTTCTCCGTCTCTCAAAGGATGCCGGTAAGAGATCCCTTAAGGGATAAGTCCACCTTTGCACTTCACCACATACATATACCTACATCATGTCTGTTTTCCCAAATGGAGTAGGCAGAGCACATGAAACCCTAAATAGACAAATCCTGACTATTTCATGTTTCGTTGCCACTTGGGGCATATTTTTAGATTTTAAGCTCAGAGGTACCTACTAAATTGACAGGTTGCTAGCCTGTCGCCTATAGTATTCCTTAACCAATAGGTATCCTTAGTCAACTCGTACGACATCCACGGAAGAAATGAAGAAGTGACATTCTAAACCCAACATCACATGGCAAACTTCACCATGTGTTTTATTTTTGTTGTAATTCTGTTTTGTTTTTTTGCAATAAAACGTTTACTTACTTACTTAACTGAATTTTCTGAAAGGGTAACATTAAATCTATCTGGCAGGTAAGCGAAAACCATAACTACACCAGACAGTTAGACGAATAAGTTGAAACCGCCGTCGAAACACAACAACGCAAGCACTACTGCTTTGCGGTAGCATTAGTTCCATAGCTATAAGAAACAGTGTATGCATACTTAAGTAAGTACTACAATTGTAAGTTACTCTTTTTTATGCGTGAGTGGACAAACTGGCATACGGGGTTCCTGATGGAAAGTAATCACCGCTGGCCATGGACACCCACAGTCCCTTCTACGTCATTATCTAGGTACATCGTGTATTTACAATCAAAGAATTTTATTATTTTCTCATGAACCTTGTCACAAAACTCATTGTGCAATGGTTCAAAGCGACACAGTTATCAAATGCCTCGATTGTACGTATCTTTAGGTATAAACACATCCATGCATTTTGAAGAATACACGGATAACTCATGTTTTTTTTAATTGAATTTAGCTCGACATGTTTTGGGCTAATTCGACACCTTCATGTACGAGCAGCGGCGGCTGTTGCTGCCAAACGCGCACTGCGCGCCACCGCTCTCTTCGCGCGACTTCTGAGAGAACTGGCTAAACTCGATTTAAAAAAAACGTGAGTTGTCCGTTTATTATTCAACATGTAACATGAGTGAGTCTCACGGTAGGTAACTAGACTGTATTTATGCTTCGAAGCCATTTTCAACAGTTAAAAAATACAAAAGAGGTATAAAAGTGTCATGTAGGTACAGTCGCGTGCATTAATTATGTAAACGTTTACAAATAAATGCAAGCGACTGTACCGTAAAGCATTCCTAACGCGTGAGGGAACCTTCTCCTAGAAAACGTAGCAACTTTCATCGTCAGGTAATGCGATGTCAGCGATGTTTTATGTGAAAAGGTTCCTTTATAGATCAGGAATTAATTCCTTGACTGTATCGTATCTTATTTAACTATGTCTCTTCCAACAACACACACTAGAGAAATAATAAGAACATTTGAAAATTGTAAATCCACCCATAGGAAAGCCTTGCGGCGCTACTTATCCACTCGCTGCTCGTCTTCTGCTTCACCTCAAGTTGTTCTCCTTTTCTTACTTTTTATCATTAGGTATTTGTCGATCCCTATTTGCTCGCTCATCTCTACCACTTAAGAGTCGGCAAAGATCCCTTATTGGATAAGTCCGCCTTTGTACTTTGTTACTTGTGGCTACTTATCTATAATATTATTTATTGTATAACCTTACGTATAACCTATAATGTTATTTATTGTATACAGGTATACTTACTTACTAAAACGTTTTGCTGTTTCTACTTACTATGTTCAATTTGTGGTGAATGGGACTGCTAGCGACCTCTATCTAGCTTGTGGATTCTAGTTGTGTTAAGAAACGTTTAAAAATAATATTTTTTAATCCTTTTTCTTCATGACATTTTTTAATAATAATATTTTATAATAATTTAATTTAATTCATATTCTTAATCTAATTTCATAATTTATTATTCAATTTTATTATATACAGTAATCTAATTTATAATTTTCAAATCAATTTCATCAATTTTATTATATACAATAATTATTTATTCATTATTATTCAATTGCAATGTATTGTATGTTTTTTAGTTAAAATATTCAATATCATTTGTATCACAAAATCGTTATAATGTATTTTTTCATATGGCAATGTTTACTTTCCAAATTTCAGTTACAGTTTACAGTTTGTACACAAATCTTTCAACCGTCGATCGATACAGCTGCTGTAACGACTTTCTCCCAATGTAATTTCTTTTAACTTTGGATTACACCAGTAAAACCTACAGTCCACTTATTATTGAAGACCACCATAGTATCCTGAAGAACTAAAGAAGTTTATGGAATCTTTCTAAGTTGATAAATAACTTCCGACGACTTCCGGTTGTTTAGATACATTTAAAAGTACTAGGTAAAGAGTTAAACTGAAACAATAGTGCCGCGTGATTTAAAGTCATGTTTATTACAGTGCGTTGTAACAATCATGGCTACATTACGGATATTTTTATAGATGGGAACAAATAGGTACCTACAGATAATTAAGTAGATTATTTATACAGTTAATTAGAATTTTGAATTCATGCGCTCTGCCTACCCCTCTTGGGAATACAGGCGAGAGAATATGTAAGTATGTATGTTAATTAGAAATATTTCAATTAGAATTTTCCTAAACGCAGGTAACCTACCCATTCCTTTTTCGTTCCGGTAGATGTAAGTACTTGCTCAAAATCCATAAATAACCTTGACATGCCATCTTATTGAAGAACCCACTTTAAAAATGGATAATTTACAATTTAGATATGAAATTAAGTAGTTACTTGAGATGATGCTGCCAAACAAATACCTACCTATTGTGGAAGTTTACTTACAAAAGCTAGAACCGGTCTCTATGGTAATTTAAATTTAAGTACAGTCGTTTGGCAACCGATTCCAGTAAAGCATATCAAGGAGTGCATTAAGTGCACACAGAAATGCGCGCATCGCGTACCTACTTACAGTCACGAAAATTTACAACTCAAGGATGCCGTTGAATAATGCTAGTCCGCGAAATTTGTGTCGCTGCAGTGCCTAGTACGCATAGTAGCTGCGTTGGGTGCAGTAGTAGATATGGGGGCTCTGGACAACGGAAGTAAACTACATAAAATATGTCGTTATGCAGGAACAAGACCAAGTGTAATATGACAGTAGTACGCCACCTATTGGCCCATACTGACAACGAGTTTCAAGAATCGTCGCCCTAGAGGGCGTTAGACATCACAAAAACAAAAAAATAGAATTACTTTCAAAACTTTCGGTACAAATCTGGAAGTTTTTCAACTAAAATATTTATGTTAGTTAGTTATCGTTATTTGTGTGTCACAAATAACACGTCCTTTCCACACGAATCCAAAATATTGATTTATTAAAAAACTTGCCGGCCCCCAAACTGCGCATGTTCCGCACAAATGGGTAACCAAAGGGCTGTGAATCTGGATCTGTTTTAGTTTTTAATTTTCGTGTAAATATAATTGTTAAGTATACACATAACTAGTGATTCTCTATTTGAGAAAAACAACGAAAGTTTTGCTAAAATATCGGTGTCGGGATTGAACCAAACCAAAGAATTAGTTAATAAAAATGGGGAACAGTCAGGGAAACGAAAAACAAAGCAAGACTGGAAAATCTCCAGCGAAGGGGAAGAACTTCTTGCGAAACCGAAAATCGCCCAGCAGGGAGAGCAAGAAACATGGCAGGAAAAAGAGCGGAGCAAAGCGAGAGGCGCTCGACAGGGAGTTCGACAAAACGCCCGATTCCGATAACATTGAAGTGCTCGAGGCGTCAGATAACGACGCGGTCGAGTGCGCGTCGAAAGCGGGCGAGAGTGTGCAGTCGGAGGTAACGGTGTCCAGGTGCGGCCGGTCAGCGACCCGCGGCGGCTCCACGCCCGGCTCGTCCGTGCTCTCGGGCGCCGTCGAGCTCAACCAGTGCTACTACTCGGCCGAGAGCAGCGCGCACGACGCGCCGCGCACGCTCACGCCCGCGCTCGACATGCCGCACGACGATGCCGCCTCCTCGCTCTCCGACGACTTAGAAAAAGAAGAAAAGTCTGACGTTTTCGATGACAGTGACAAAAGTGACAATGAAAAGGTTATGGGTGCGATATTGTCTGGTAGCCGGGAGCGGCCGCCGCACGAGTGTAGCCACGAGTTCCGGGAGCACCGGCTGAAGGCGACGCCGGCGCAGAGCTCGTTCACGGTCTCCCGGCACCGGCGCGTCGAGCTGCAGCCCGTGCAGGCCGTGGCCGCCGTCGCACGCGAGCCCGCCAGGCCTCTCGACCACGGTCAGTCCACTCACCACTAACGGCAACCTCGTCTCTCAACACCGCTAGGTTATACCTTCTCAACCCTTCATAATTCTTGCAAAAAAGCAACAAAACAATAGTGTTGTTATGTTTCACTTGCCATTAAGAGCGTGCACACAAAATTCGGTGATTTTGATGTTTTTCCAATGCTTTAGAAAGCTATAAATCCTTAAGTTTTTAAAGAAAAACTACTGTAACATATAAATAAACTCTTTTTCTAGGGATTAACGGAAAAAAATATTTTATTAGCAACACAGATTTCTTTTACTTAGCCAATTTGTTGAAGGGTTTTCACAAAAATACGCGTCAGAGCTGTCTTTCACTTGAAAATTTGCCATTAAAATTTATCATAAACGATATAAACTTGTTATTATCTGATAGACAATATAGTCTACTGGGGATTAACGGATTAACATGAATCAAATTATTGGTTTTTATTATTCAAATATCATTTTACATAATTTCAAAGTTGAACCATTACTTTATTTTTTTTCTCATTCATTTTAATGTAATTACAAATGAAACAATTTTATTGTAAATTTACAGAATATGTTTAGTCTAACCATATTTTTTTCATGGCTAAATATGAGTTAATTTACATTTCACGATTTTTTAAACATTGGTCCAAAACCACTAAGGTCAGGTGGGGGAAGAGAAACGCAGGGATAAGAGGGCTCTACAGACCATAATCACTCATAACTCGACGAGTTATGGTCTGTGGTGCCTCTTACCCCTGCCTTGCCCCTGAATTTCTCTTCCCCCACCTGATCTTATATTACGTTCGTAAAAAATGTGTGCGCCCTCTTAAATGCGAATTTCATGTAGCGTTTCGCGGCGAAACTCGGTCGCAATTAAAGATAACAGAGATCATTCCGATGTTTATAGAGATTGCATGAATTGTTTACGAGCTAGAATAAACCTCAGCGCTGCACGTGACTGTGATTATCATGTGTGTTATCGAGATGATTTGATATCATGTGTTCATGTGCCGCCGCCTGAAACCGCGGCGATGTAAATAACAACAAGCGGTCGTGTTTGTAGCCCCTCAATAGTCGGGAAACCGGTTTGTTGATGCTTGCGCGTCGCTCACAATGGAACTAACTGTTCGATTGTTTCGTTTTTCAATTCACACTAGCTTTAAAATATCGTGTTTTACCGTGATATTCCGAATAATCTCAATAGAACTGACACTCCACGGATTTTTACGGGTATCTCTACCTATTTTTAATAAAGTAGAGTCCCTTGTACATTCATCATTCGTTTTGCAAGTCAGGCAATGCATTAGTATTATTGGTGGGTTACGAGCAGGTACCTAACAAAATAAATGATAGACCCACATAATGTGAAGAAGATAGTAGTAGATTTATCGTTCTTAGTAGGTATTGTAAATTGAATAGGAATTAGTATGATATTTGCGTACTTTCGTCCGTCAATTCCCGTACGCATTTGAAAATACTCAAGAACTTTTGTTGCTGCAACTAGGTAGGTAGGTGTAATCCTACAGGCAAAACAAGTAATGCATGACAAATAAGTAGAACCATGCATCAGCGAATCTATTCGTAATCCTATTGAAGACTTTGCACGCCGTATAAAGTGGATTAAGTTGGTAGAGTAAATTTATTGGCAACGTTTGAGTAATTTAGCTTTACCAGAAGACGACGGGCCGTTGAATAACTTAAACGTTACCCGTATAACGAATCGGTTGAATTAGTTCTACAAAATCGAGAGTGACGAAAGCCCACGGTTATCTGCTTTGGAGAAGTTTGGCTCCACCTTCAAAATGGTAAGAGAGTCTTATTCCATATTTATTTGCGAAATATCTACGTGAACTTTTGCTTGTACGGTTTAAAATACAGAAAATACATATTTAAAAGTAAGCTTAGATACAGTCTAGTGTTGTCAGTAAGTGGGTCTAGTCATTCTTGGCATTGAAAGACAAATAGGTATCTGACCAAAATACCTACAGTCTTTAGAAGTGAATTGCCTTTTGCTTTTGCATACTACGGGGTGGTTAAAAACATACCTCACTCGTAAATAACGATTAATAAAATAAAAATAACCACCTGAATAATCTATATTAATACGAACACTACCTTAAGTTTGGTTATTTAATGAATTTTAATTTGATGTTAAGCTTGAAAGTAGAAATCTGCGATATTTTATTTTGTTTGGGGATCAATGACGCCTGATACTTTACGTTTTGCGCCTAAAACTTACTTTCAAAGAATTTTGCTGCGTTTGACAGTAAGGCGTTGAGTTAGGTAGGTATATTCAGTATTCAAATTTTATTGCATTATAACAAGTGTTACAAAATGTTAAATGCCCTGTTGGTTGGTTGTATATCTTTTAAGCCAAGAGTAATTTGTATTTGGTTTTGTTTGCCATCATTATTTTTTTAGAACAATCAACCCGTGGCTTGGCTACTTAACTGCCACTCAAGCGGAAACCACGTACACGAGCTATTCGATGTATCCGAATATTGTGAATAAACCAGCGAATAACTATTAACTACTAAGCACTAATCATACTATCCATTGGGCCCGCGTGTGAGCTACAGCCTAAGCTCTCTTTTGAGAGGAGGCCTACCTGCGACCTGTCACTGTCCCACAGTGCACCTCTAAACTTAAATCTAAAAATATGCTAGTTTTACGATGGTGTTTATTGAGTCGCGCAAAAAGATCAGTGACACGCACTAAGTGTTTATACGCAACCGCTGTAGCGCGTTGCTCCCGCTGATTGGCCACGAATTGGCCCAAAATATGTCGAGCTCATCTCTGTATAAATACGTTCTTACGTTCGTGGCTTTGCTCGCGTTAACAAGTATTTTAGGGCAGTGGGGGGTTATGAAGAGACAAAAAGGAGCCTATGTTACTCTCCATCCTTTTAACTATCTCTACCCAAAAAATCACGTCAATCCGTCGCCCCGTTTAGCCGTGAAAGACGGACAAACAAACAAACAAATAGACTTACAAACACACTAATATATGTATAGTATGGAGTATGGATATGGATATGCTGGGAGTGGCTACAAATCGTAATAATACAGGCTACATTACATGGTTTGGTTTTCACTATGTAGCATAAGGGAAAGTCCACTCCACAACTTATTAGGTACCTAACGCTCCGCCGGCGAAACCGCGTGAAAGGAAACGAGAGAAAGAGAGGGCAATATTTTACCTCTAAATATGTTCAAGACTCCAAGAGTGGACCTTTTGAACTACTACTCTCTGCGGTAGCGTTTAGTGTGTTATATTCTACTACTACATTAGGGAATACAAGACAAGCGTGATGTAGTAATTTATAATTTTATTAGTTCCAGAGCCTGAGCGGCGGGCGACGAGCGTGAGCGAGGTGCCGCTGGAGTCCAACGTGCTGCGGAAGGTGGCTTCGCTCACGCTCGAGAAGCACTCGGAGCCGAGGGTGCTGCGCCCCAAGTTCGTGCCGGAGAAACTCAACTTCCAGCTCTATGAGAAATTTGAAGGTAAGACGCAATGGTGTGATACACGGGCGTAGCCTGGATTTAGTTTTGGGGAGGGGTTGACGAAACATAAATCGGCCAAGTGCGGGTCGGAGACAAAAGACAAACACAATTGTTAAGTATATGAAAGCCTGAACTTTTCGGGGGGGGGGGGGTTGAACCCCCAAACCACCCACCCTGGCCAAGCCCATGGTGTGATACCTATATTACTTGAGACCCTTGGCAAATCCATTTAGGGTCTTTAACCAAACGGGAACGAAATTTAGTACTGAGCGTCTAGCTTTGGCCTAGTCACTTGGTCTAGTGTATGAAGTAGGTCATCAAACGAATCGATTTCGCTTGGGTATTAATGCGAAGAATTGTATAGAAACTGAGACAGCGCCTCCAAGCGGCACGTTTGGACAACTGCCGCGGTCGACGTACAAATCTTCGCGTTACTGCGCAAACGAAATCGACGGGATTCATGGCCGGCTCCATACTCTAGATAAGTAGACTCTCTGAAATAGGGCGAACCACGATTTAACGCTCGTTCCCTAAATATCAAAATTGCAAAATACTAGATTGCCGACATTACCTGCTTATCAAAAGATTAGTTTCCCGGAATACCAGATTTTCTTTAAACTATGTCCGTTTTTATATCGAAACAGCCTTTGCGAGCCTGGTGTTTTCGTTATCTGGTATTAGAGGAATTCGGTTTTAAATGGAAAATGGTGTATTGAGAACATAGTACTTTACAGAACTGTAATAAAAACGCACCTAGTATAAAGAAAATCTGGTATTCCGGGAATCTGATATTTTGATGAGCAGGTATGTCGGCAATCTATTATTTTGCAATTCTGATATTTAGGCCGGCCACATACATTCGGAATTTTTCCGTTCGGAATCCCGAATCGGACTTTCCGAACGCAGTCAATCCATACAAAATCAATGGACCGCCACACACATTCGGAAAAATTCCGTGCGGAATCCCGAACGGAAAGCTTGCGAATGTGTGTGGCGGTCCATAGATTTTGTATGGATTGACTGCGTTCGATTTTCCGATTCGGGATTCCGAACGGAAAAATTCCGAATGTATGTGACCGGCCTTAGGGAACGAGCGCGATTTAAACCTCGCGGCACCTGAAGAAGTTTCGACTTTGAGAGGTTACTCATAGCTAAAGACCGGATTATATGCAACATAAAAAGCTCAAAATATGCATGCAAATATGCACGAAAATGCTCTAAATATGCATGAAAAGTGTCAAAATATGCAAAATATTTTAGTAAAAAAATTAAAATTTGCATTTTTTTTGGTGTAAAATGAAACATAAATTATGTTTAACTGTGTATTAACAATTACTGTAATATTTTGTACTTGATTTCTAACACATAAAAAATAACACAGTTATAATCTGGGATTGACCCCGGTGTTTCTTGAAAATTTTGTGTCTGAATGAACAATTGAAAACATTTTCTTAATCAGATAAACACCAGTCTACATTTACCGATTTAAATCGGCAGTTTTATGCTATTTTCTTTCCAAAAATAGTGCGAAATACTGAAAATATGCATCATCATTCGAGTTTTTCGGTAAATATGCAATAACACTCAAAATGGGCTAAAATATGCAAATGCATATGCATATATGCAATTGCATATAATCCGGTCTCTACTCATAGCCTTACAAAGGATCCGTTGGTATATGTACAATATTATGGTTCCGCGACCCATAGCATCCAATGGCATGACGGTACATGAAATAATCCGTAGGTACACGTAAGATAAGCCGGCATGGAAGCTAGTGCAACCGCAAGCTCTGGCTGACCTTCGGCAGATTACTTCATAAATACCTTAGTACTTAGTCTTATTATAAAACACGTCCACAACACAACCATTTATTTGTAGCTATTTTACATTGTAATTTAATCTAAAATTATTCTAGAAGTGGCTCCGAAGCGTGAAATAGTCAAGATCACGGTTTTGTCTAT
This sequence comes from Adoxophyes honmai, assembly GCA_005406045.1. Classification (NCBI taxonomy): domain Eukaryota; kingdom Metazoa; phylum Arthropoda; class Insecta; order Lepidoptera; family Tortricidae; genus Adoxophyes; species Adoxophyes honmai. The sequence continues at coordinate 102,211 of BHDV01070103.1, read as the reverse complement.
GGCGCGTTTCGTGTGCTCTGCCTACCCCATTTGGGACCATAGGCGTGATTCTATGTATATATGTATGTATTACATTGTAGAGAGCTGCAGTCTCTGACTTGGGAAGGTTTTAAGTAGTGGGGGTAAGTTCGCGCATCGCTTTACCACGGAAAAAGCGGTGCACGCAGTTACCACATCTACTTATACTTATACCCTTGCCAAGTTAGACGCCAGGACTTACGGGACCGTATACTAATTGAATCAAACTTGGCACGATTTTAGAGGGAGAGAGCAAGTTTGCGATCGATGCGCTAATTTAACTACTTAGGTACTCTCTCTTTTTCTCTTTCTCCTCCCTCATCTCTCTCTCTCTCTCTCTTTCTCTCTCTCTCTCTCTAAAATCGTGCCAAGTTTCTTGCCAAATAGTGTACGTACCTACCTCGTATCTAGTTAGTTTATCTACAAAGTTCAGTTACAAAGGTGAAAACCCAAAATAAATCCGACATGAATTCCGGCTATTTAAAGAAAAACAAAGTTTTAAACAGTGAATGAACGTTACGTTGTAACTTTATATCTTATCGCGTAATATCATTGATGATTAATTCTTAATAAATTGTAAAATCTACAAGGTGTTACGGGGCACAGAAATGATAATTTATAATTAATAAATTTCGCATGATGATGAACGATACGAATTAATTAATATCTAATATTAGGTGGGTAGGTAGGTGGTAGGTACTTACTTGCCTACCTAAATAACTCTAGCAAGGTTTAATTTTCAGGCCAGGATAAGAGTTACCGACATCCTACTAGGCATAACCCTCTTTCCCCTTTTAAACTATAACCTATGTATTTAAATTTAATTTATATACTTACATACCAAATGAACCAAATCTACTTCCTCACTTCCTGTTGACCCGTACAACTACTCACACCTCTGTATAGGTAAAGCCAAATTTTAAAATGGAACAACCATCTTTATGTATCTAACGCATGTAATTAATTAGGTGCCCACGTTCAGTCAAATAATTAAATAAGTATGATACCTAGTCCTATGCCACACTGAATCTTCATAAGAAATATAATTATTAGTTACTAAAATATTATTTAAAAGTGCAAACCTATTTAACTAATAAACAAACATTGTAAGCAGGAACACAAGGTAACACCCGTATAAACTTTCACGCCCATTATCCAAGATGCTAGGTAGTTTCTTATCTTTGTTAATGATTAGGTTCAGTAAAGATAGCGCTAGTCGCCAGTGAATACGTGACTAGCGGCGCCTCGTTCTAGTTTATAATTAGCATAAATAATTTATATTAAGAGAAAAATGCAGTTATCAACAAACCGCGTTAACTTCACCAATTCATCCATCGCCCAGTTCAACTACGTCAAATTTTTGAGCAAGAATAGAGACACTCAAGAGGGCATAAATGACATTGTAACTATCCTTGGATTACACACAGAAGAACACACATCATTTGAAGCTGAATCCAAGCTTTCCTCGAAGAATGATCCTGTGCTAATAGAAAAAGTGAACGTTAACAGAGAATAGGGAATGGATGATTTTTTTAGATATGCTTGATTATTTTTCTAATGATAGGAATAACCTTCCTTAATCACGGGACAAAGTATTAGATTTTTCCGATGCGCGATGTATTTTATAAAAATAAAAACATTTTACCCGGTCCCGATTTGAACTACTCACGCCTGATAAGATATATTTCACAAGTCCGGTTCTTTAAAAAAAAAACAGCTACTTTTATCTGTGGTACACAATGACGTTTGAAACTGACAGTGATGGATATGAAATGCCCCCCATTCATGATAGCTCCGAAACGTGGGCCAGACCCACATCCAAACGGAGCGACGCCGGTAGTTTTAGGACAACTGGATTTATACTTAATACTATAAAATATAATAATATTATAAAATTAAATGACGTTCTGTTTAATTTGACATTAAAAAAATGTTTGCATATTTTCTAGCATTATTTTACGACAATTAACATATTTTAGGCTTAATTTTAGCATTGCGTTGGCAATACTGTTGAGAACTGAAGAGCCGGAGCGACGCCAGTCAATAGGCAAATCCAGTACTACCGGCGTCGCTGCATTTGGATGTGGGTCTCGCCCACGTCCCGGAGCTATCGTGAATGGGGTGAATATCCGTCAATGTCATTCGGAATGACATTGTGGATGTACCACAGATACAAACAGCTGTTTTTTTTTTTAAAGAACCGGACTTGTGAAATATATCTTATCAGGCGTGTGTAGTTCAAATCGGGACCGGGTAAAATGTTTTTATTTTTATAAAATACATCGCGCATCGGAAAAATCTAATACTTTGTCCCGTGATTAAGGAAGGTTATTCCTATCATTAGAAAAATAATCAAGCATATCTAAAAAAATCATCCATTCCCTATTGCTGATTTATGTGCCTAAGAAACAATCCAGTATTATATTTCAAAGACCAGTGAAGTGGTTTCGTTACACAATGTATGCGATAAACGGAGAATGTAGACGCATAAAAATTAAAACTGATGTACGGAGCGTAGTGTTAGTAGTGGAATATACTGAAAAGTGTTCCATCTTTTATAAATTCTATGCTACGAAGCTTAGTTTGCATCTGAGTGAGTTACAAAAACATTTGTTTATATTCTAGCTTTCTTATTCCAATAGTAAATATTGATCGATAGGAAACGTATAATAATAATAAGTATTTTCAAATAATTTTTTCGTACACAAAATAACAAACACAAACTTTTTTGAGGACAGATTAAAATACTCCCTTGTTTATTAACGTCAAAGTGACAGCTTCGCTGACACTTTGAAAATGACAGTCGTGATGTTGTGAAAGGTAAATCCTAACACAACAACAAAACCGAACAAAATTATGTGGCTGGTTTGGATTCCAAAATTTCTGTTTCTTCTTATTTAGTTAGTGTATGTTGTTTATTTTTTATTTCAGGGCAGATGCTGCTCAATTGGTTCATGTCATCTATTTCTGATAATCACCACTTGAAAAACCTGCTCACATCTCAAGATTTAAAAAATCTTGGAATTCAATACTGCACGCACTTGGTGGCAGCCGGCGTCCTTCAGCAGATTCCAGATAAAGATGCTCCATCAGAAAGTATTTTTAAGGTTAGTAAAAGGTCGTTAGTCATATCATAAACTGGGCCAATAGTGGCTGAAGGTAATCAACACTGTCACCAGTGCTGTAACTCGATACTATTTGGTGCACATCGACCGTTCACCTGCTTACAAGACACAATCAATTGCGGTTTATGGTTTTTATGTTGCTTATGGTATGACAATGAACTGTTTTTTTTTTGTTGCACTGTTGTGGATTTTCTGTTTCACATCAAGGAATGTTGAGTATATAAATTATTGAGTAATAATTTTAAACACGAAAATCGAAGAAGAAACAATAATATGTAATAGCCTTTTTAATTTTAAGGTTTCATAATTTTGTTTGCAGCCAAATCTGATGTATTATTGGAGTCACATGGAGGCACCTGTATCTCAGCCGATCACCCCGGGCCGCCTGCACGCGTCGGCATGGCCCCACGACAAAGAAGTGTTCCGCAACATAGCTCAAGACCACCTGACTAGCATGCGCAGTGTTGAAAACAATAGATTCTTCAACCAGAACAATAATGATGAAATAGCAGATGTCAATGAAGCTAAAGTAGTCATAGCTCAGCTGAAAAATAGACTAATAGACTTAGAAATACAGTTAGAAAAGATAAAGTTGAATGCTCAAATTGACACAATCAATAAAAATTTAGAGAGCTGTTTTCCTCAAGATGAATCAAACAAAGTGGAGCTTATGAACAAGGAGGTCCAAACCACCAGTGAACTGAATAGACTTCCCAATGAACCTGTGATACCTTTACCTGATAATGATCCCAGTGTATTAAGAACAAGTGTAGCGAGTGGTAGTACATTAGATGTAAGTAGTGTAGCTTGTAATACTGAAATATTTAATAGTAATGATGCAAGTAAAACTGAACAGAGATCTGAAAATATAGAAAATTATTGTAAGTTAAATAAAATCAGAGATCATGAAAAGATGACAAGGAATGATGACAAATTTGAAAGTGATACAACTGAATCAAAAACTGAAGAAAAGGACATGAAAGAAGGTTCCGGAGATAAAGCTTTAGCTATTTCACAGCATGGGTCCATGGAAAGTTCTTCAGAGGCATCATTCTTTAGTATTAATTCCACCGAGCTAATTACTAGCAAACAAGATAGTTCCTCAGACATAGTTAGAAAAGAAAACATATTAAAGACTGGATTGAATTCTACAAACATTCCAACTACTCAAGTGTTATACCAAAACACTGCTAAAAGTAATGCCTTCAAAGCTAGTAGTCCAGTAGAAAGAATGGAGGTATCTACTTCGAGTCAAATTGAAAAAAGTGCACCGGATACTGAATTTTGTGAAGTGGGGACTCAACACAAACCTAGGCCTCATTTGGGCGAGCCCAGTTCCATAGTCGAGGCGGCACCTCCGCCTGGTCCTCCTCAACCTGAGTTACTTGAACCAACTACGGATCCACCTCCACCCACATCTCAGGTTGCGTCTCCTGGGCCAGAAGCTGAAACACACACACCTACATCTCCAATAACTTCGCTAGCTCCAGTATCCCAGCTGCCATCTATGCCTGAAGTGGATCATTCACCGACATCCCCTATAAAGCCTTCATCACAGTCAGAACCAGCAAAACTTGAGATGGCTCCACCGCTGCCACCGTTGCCAGAAATGTATGTGCCATCACCACCGCCAATGTCTGAAGTGGGGCCGCCGCCGCCACCGCCACCACCGCCAATGTTTGAAAT
>BHDV01070103.1:75231-96775 GCA_005406045.1 Adoxophyes honmai | reverse complement strand
CCCATGGGTCCCGTGCCTTTCCCGGCGCCTCCAGCCGGCGGTTGGAACATGCAAAGAGCAAGTATGTCTCATCTATCCTTTATCTTCCTTTGTGTGGTCCTTACATCTTTAATTAAACATAGACTTTTTTTCCAGGCTTAAGAAAAGTCCCCGTAAAACCCGCGGCACCCATGAAACCTTTATACTGGACTCGAATTTTAGCTCCACCGGTGCCAACGTTACAGGGAGAGGCGGCCTCGCCCCCGTTAAAACCTCTCTGGCTAGAAATAGAGGAAACTAGTTTAGACAACATCGACGAGTTCACGGATCTCTTCTCGAGACAAGTCATTAAAGCGCCCGTGAAGAAGAAAGTGGAAGTGAAGACTAAGATTCAGCCCGTGAAGATATTAGAAAGTAAGCGGTCGCAGAACGTCGGTATCCTCGCTCAGAGCTTGCACGTCGAGTTTTCGGAAATCGAAAATGCCATATACAACTTCGATACGTCCGTCGTAAGCTTGGAAGCGCTGCAGCAGATTTATGAAATGGTGAGAATGTTAGAATTTAAATCTTTTGTTTTTCTGCTGGCTAAAATAAATATACCTATGGTAACGGCACCAGTAATGGACAATGACTCTTATTTAATACACACTAAGGAATAGCCATTTATTTTACAACAATCAAAACATAACCGTATGATTTATAATGAACGAGCTGTTACCCGCGACTTCGTCTGCGCATAATAAGTATTTCAGATTGCGTGGCGTAGAATATATGGGATTAAAATTATCACACAAATAATTTTTGAATCGCATTTGACAAATATAACAGCTAATCTGCCCGCGTTCGGGTCGCGCACTCAGCGACGCGTGACGTTTACTCCGCGCATGCGCGTCACTTCAACGGTTTTGACAGCGGACGCCAAAACTCGCAAATGGTATATTTTACCCGACTTACTTGAGAATTATCGTCGTATATTGGATAATTCACAGAATATCATTACAATTTGTAGCCTATGTGTTATTCTGATGTATAAGCTACATTATTGTAAAGTGTCATTAAAATCCATTCAGTAGTTTTTGCGTGAAGGAGTAACAAACATCCATCCATCCATACATCCATCCATACATCCATCCATACATCCATCCATCCATACTCACAAACTTTCACGTTTATAATATTAGTAAGATGAAGTGTCCATTCTGCTGCGCGTCTGATTGAACTGTACATTGCAATAATTTTCTAAGAAACCTTTTCATTCTTACCTCCAGGCTCATCAGCCGAGAGACAGTAGGTAAATTAGTCTAAAAAATAAAAATGTTGTATCCCAAAATACCCTGAGATTTTATTGTAGAGAGCGTCTGACGAAGAATTGGCGATGATCAAGGAGCACCTGCGGAACAAACCTGATGTGCCGCTGGACAAGCCAGAGGCGTTCCTTCACGACCTCTCTGGGATACCCAACTTCGCGGAGCGCATCTCCTGCTTTATGTTCCAAGCGGAGTTCGAGGATGCCATCAGCACGACCATGCATAAATTGGACAATTTGAAGCATACTTGCGAGGTAAGTTTCACGAGAATCACGTGAAAGACTTTCCTCGGTTACCTTCTTATCGGAAGTATCTATAGTCAATTAAATACTTACCACTTGATATTTATGGAGAAAAAATAGATAAGCTTTATTTGTTCTGTAAAAGTTGTATGGTCCAGCTCCACAAGTTCTATGGGCCGATTTAGCCAAACGAGAAGGCATAATTTAGTCTAGGAACTCTAGGATAAGTCACTCATACTCCCTTTTTTCACAAGAAAAAATATATACTCGCGAGTAAAGAGTGACTTATTCTGAAACTAAATTTTGTTTTTGTTTGGTTGATTCGGTACTAAGTTCACTTTTTATAATCGATCATTTAATTGTTAAATACTGGAAAGAGTATGATAATAAAAATTAGTCTTGAAATAAGTCACTATTTGAATTTTTTTTTACTCTCGCTTGGTTAAATCGACTTTAGTTATACTCAGAGCTCATTTAAAATGTCAAAGAGACATCCAACTCTCAAACAAACGGCATATTGAGCGACCAAACATGACATTACAGTAGACCCCTTCGCTGTACCGTTTCAGTTCCTGACGACGAGTGAGGCTCTGAAGAAGGTGTTCGCGATCATCCTGACGCTCGGCAACTACATGAACGGGGGCAACGGGCAGCGCGGCCAGGCCGACGGGTTCGGCCTCGAGATACTGTCCAAACTCAAGGATGTTAAGGTTGGTGATGCAATGTTAGACAAACAAGCACGCGAGGTAGAATACCGATAAAAGTTTTAAGTAAGTTTAGGCTAGTATTTCGTGCCCTGACCCGCTGCTATCTGTCGCACGCGTGCATAACATTGCCCTCACGCTCGCACTTGAGCACGTGCGCCTTTAGTCTGAACTAAGTTTATGAGAAAGCACGCGGAAAGTGTTAAATCGGTCTCGTATTGTGCAGTCGAAGCGGTCGAACGTGATTCTCCTCCACTTCATCGTGCACACGTACTTGCGCTCGTGCGGCGGCGCGCTGGGCGGCGCGCGGCTGGCCGTGCCCGAGCCGGGCTTTAGTCCGAACTAGGGTTAAAAGTAGGGCCTTTAAAGACCCTGATCGAGCGAGAAAACAGCGGTTTTAAAAATCAACGAGTTCGCGGCTCGTTGGTACTGATCGATACGCGGTTTTGCATGACGAGAGCCCGTCGCTCAGGGGCTTACGAAAAAGCGCACGGCAAGTGTTGAGTCGGTCTCGTGTTTCGCTGTGCTCCGCGACCGGCCTTTAGTCCGAACTAGGTTTACGAGAAAGCGCACGGACAGTCTTGTATTCGGGTTCGTGTTGACCTCGCGTCCCGCTTGCAATCGAAGCGGTTGAACGAGACGCTGCTCCACTTCATCGTGCGCACATACCTGCGCGCGACAGATATACATAATATAACGTTCGAATTTTGCTGTGGTCTGCGATCGGCCTTTAGTCCGAACTGTGTGATGAAGTGTTGATTTGGGTCTCGTATTGTGCAGTCGAAGCGCTCGAACGTGACGCTGCTGCACTTCATCGTGCGCACGTACCTGCGCGCTCACGGGGGCGCGCTGGGCGGCGCGCGGCTGGCGGTGCCGGAGCCGGGGTTTAGTCAGAACTAGGCTTAAGGCTAGCTAGCTTTTAGTTCAGATCAGACTAGGCTAGTATTTTAGTCGAGTACAATAAAACGCGATTAAATTTTCATTGTTCAGACACGATTAGTTACTAAAATATTCGCAACTCGACTAAAATACTAAGGTACCTGGGTCGAATATGGCCACGTTAAGGTTTGACACTAAATATAAAGCACTTGTATAATACTGGAAGTGACGAATCCCTATTTATTCGATAATGTGTTTATTTAGGTAATATATGGCAGGCACAAAAATATCTAGAATATAATAGGTCAGGGTTGGGAATTCATTTTTTGAAAGTTGGGAAAATGGCCATATTTCCGACAGTGTATGTGAATATGGCCAGGTGATGGGCCATATTAACCGTATGAATTGATCATAGAAGTAATTTCTATACGTAAGGGGTAAGTCCTTTGTACACATACATAACCCCACGCTTGTATTCCTAAACGGGTTAGACAGATCACAGAAAACTTTACATAGACTAATCTATGACTATTAAGACCTTTTGGGGCCATTTTCAAGTTTGGGCGTAAGGCTGGATATAAATGGTACAACACTAACAGGTTGCTAGCCCATCGACTACAATATAGCTTAACCCATTTCCTCAGTAACCTCTTGTGACATTCACAGACGATATGGAGAGGTGTAATTCTAAACCTTAGACCACACGTGATTAAGTGCGATACATTAAATTAATTAATTAAATAAAATGGATAAAAAGAACAAAAACATTTTTTTTACTAGTAATTAGTAAACTAGTTCCTCAGGTCTATTTTGATATATGTATTGTGGAGTTGTATAATATTCTGTAAGGAGAAAGAAATAAATAAAATTGAGAAAGACTGAAAACAAATATCTATATGATTAATATGGCCAGCTGCTGCCGAAACTCAAAAACCAATAAGATTAATATGGCCACATAGTGGCCATATTTGCAGTTGTACTCACATTTCACTTAAAAGTTAAAAAACAAAAATATACAAAAGTAAGCTTGAAAAAAACATACCCATATAATTTGCGATTAGTAATGACAAAAACAGACTACATAGTTTTAGCTAAAAGTCAACAGAAACCAAAATAACATTAAAACTTATGAGTGAATATTTGCATCCGTGACACGTGATTTCTATCAACTGCCATTGCAGAACCATCGTTGCCGCAGGGAAGATGGTGGCGACACCTGAGCATTACTTACACTTAGACGTAACAGTGCATATAAACAAAGTTGTAGATCTCGCTATAGTTATGGCTGTGTAGGGGTATGGCCATATTTTTCGGCTGGCCATATTCGACCCAGGTACCTTAGCTTAAAGACCGGTTGTGGAGCAACGTGAAATTCAAGCGTTGATCCGCTGTTATCAGTTTCTGTCTCACGCGTGTAGTAATATTGTTCTCACGCTTGCACGTTCGTGAGGGCGAATTTGTGTGCGTCTTAATTGCGCATGGTAATTGTTGAATCGGTCTCGTGTTGTGCAGTCGAAGCGCTCGAACGTGACGCTGCTGCACTTCATCGTGCGCACGTACCTGCGCTCGTGCGGGGGCGCGCTGGGCGGCGCGCGGCTGGCGGTGCCGGAGCCGGGCGACGTGGCGCGCGCCGCCGCGCTCGACTTCAGCGCCGCCGCGCAGCATCTGCACGCGCTCACCGAACAGCTCGCAGGTACCTACCGACCCCTGTTAGAGACCCCTGCATTTAACTTGGCAACACTATAAGTAAGCTTTTTCTATGGTAAAGCGATGCGTCACCTTACTCCCCCTACCCGAAGCCTTGGCAAGGCAGATGCCAGGGGAGCTCCACTTCGCAATTTAAATACTTACGCTTCTGCGCCGAGACCTTGTGAAAGATCTACGGCAAGCAGTGACGTTAGAAAGTGACAGCAATATTTTTACGCCTAAACATATTCGGGAATCTACATGTTTTATTACTCTTATGATCTAAGATGAGAATTTCAATGGACATAATTTAAAATTATCTTTGGAATCCAAAAGTAAAACTAGTTTTTTCTCAATTCAAACGTCAACATAATAGGGAACTTTTTAGTGCTCTATCTGCCCCATTTGGGAATAAAGTTGTATGTATGCATGTTGACAGCTTGCAAAGAGAAGACGAAAAAGGTGATCGAAGCGGACGCTCAGGCGCGGAGCAAGCTCGAAGAGTCGGTCGGGGACACCAACAGGCGGCTGGACGTGTTTGAAGAGAAGATGACTGCCTTCCTCACAGCTGCCGAAGACAAGCTCAGAGCCGAACAGGAGAACCTTGAAGAGTGCAGGACCAAGTTCCTCACCACGGTGAAGTTCTACCAGTACGCCCCGAAGTGCGGCAAGCTGGATGAACTGGAGCCGAAGGAGTTCTTTGCGCTCTGGATGCCGTTCTGCAGCGATTTCAAGGACATATACAAGAAGGAGGAGCAGATCGCCATAAAGGAAAAGTGAGTTTTTATGTTTGTGTTCGCACTGTGCGAGCGTGAGGGCAATAATACTGCACGCGTGTGACAGAGATAGACAGCAGCGGGTCAACCAACGCTTGAATTTCGCTGTGCTCCGCGACCGGCCTTTTCCACTTGACTCGAAGCTTAAAAAATATGCCGGAAACGGCCACGAAACGTGAAATAGTCATGGATTTGTCTATGTAGCGTTTACGTGCTCTGCCTACTTACTACTTACCCCATTTGAGGAAACAGGCGTGATGATGACTTAAAGTAAAATCTAAAAAGTATTTTGGAAGTGATTATGAGCCGTGAAATAGTCGGTTTTGTATGTACAGAGTTTCGTGTGCTCTGCCTAGCCCATTTGGAAATACAAACGCGATGTATGTGGATCAAATAGAGTTGACTGGGTCACTGCCAGTGGCATAATTAATTTTATAATTTCTTATTGAAAATTTGCTTGCAGGTTAAAAGAAGCCAAAAAACTCCAAGAAGAAAGAAAATCTCAGTCTCTCACTCAACCGAAAAAGGAAGGAGGTTTGAAGGCGCGCCTACAAAAAATTTCCAGTACTACGAAAAAATGAATTATGTCATGTAATTACATTTACAATTTTGCATTTGCGTTGGCAAGCTAGGAGAATGAATGTGTCTCTGTACACGCAACATCTCTATGTTGCCATTCTTGCCTTGAATGAATTTGTGTTATTTGTGTAAAATTAGCTTTTGTGATACATTTGCATTACTTAAAAATTTGCCTACTTTAACAGTATGAACTATAGTCACTCAAAAAATAACATGTTATATTAAAAATCATACATGGTATGCATACACCATACTTACTTTAACTGGACTTCCTTTAGCCTGACCATGTGCCATTATCATTTAAAATATCTGTTATTCTGAATTAAATATGTCTTTTGAATACTGGGTTGCATTTAATCAGTGCATTAAAGTGTAAATTAATAATGTTAGAACATAATGATGTTGAAACTGCCCCAGGATGACTTGCCTCAAACTGAGTGTTTAGTCATCATCCATTATATCCCAAATGTATACATATAATTAAGGCAAACTGGCAAACTATTGTAAAAAACATAGCATTTTAATGATTGATGAACACTTGCCATTATTACTGCAAGATGTTTAACATTATAAAAAAGCAGCTGTCAAATGTGCGGGTCGCATCACTAGCTTTAATGGTATATACCAGCTTGAACAACTAAACTGAATGTATCTACAATTAGATAGGCAAGATTTACATAGTTTTGTAAATACAAGGCACAATTCTTTACTACTTGTTTATTGTACAATTTTGTAATAATCAAATAAATTTATTGTATGATAGTAGATTGCTAAAAAGTAATTTATAGAGCAGAGGCTAAACCTTTCTTGTACTACAAAATAAAACAACTAAATTATAAAATCAAGTGATATTGTGCAGCAACAACGGTAGACTTTTTATGTAATATTTTTATCAGTACCTGAATATGTTATTGAGCTACAAGTACTATCTGAATTTTTATGGTTCATCTATTGGTGCTGTTATAATTAAACTGTTACTATTTTATGTTAGTAATCAATACAAATAAAGTGGAAAATAAATTTATTAACTGTAATCAACACATTTTTCTTTCCATATTTTTTTGAATTTTTTCTCAATTTTCCTGTTGGTCGGCAGAGACTCCAGAAGTGCTTGTAATGTATTCCTCAGGGCTTGCCACTGCATGAAGCTGAGGTGGCTTGTTAATGATGAATGATTACTTTCATTTCTATAAGCCTCCTCTTTCATTATAAATTCTTTCAAATATTTAGTACTGGTCACATTTGCTGGAGAGTGACTGTAGTCGCTTTCTGGTCTTTCACATTCCACTTTTGCTTTAGGGGTGAATGCTGCAGACTTAAACATTTCTCTTGAAACTATCTCTCCTCTATCTGTATTCTGAATCTGAGTCACTTGTTGTAATGGTGGATGACTTTCTGATTTATATAATGGTGTTAGTTGCAAGTCCTCAGATTCAGGGTCATCATTCACTTTGTTAACAAAATCTAAAATAATACCAAGATCATCACCATCTTCTTCCTCCATCAAATCCTGCTCTAACCTGATGCACCTGTCAGGAGCCCACTCAAATCTGCCAAAGTCGTCAATGTTACTCAGATCTAACCATGTTTTCAAATCTGATGGAAAAGTATAACTATCAGTTAAGAAAAGCACACCTTTCACCTGGAGATTGTTTAGCCAGGGGTGCAGCTGCAAGTACCAGTTGCAAGCGTGGCGCAGCAGCACGGAGCACATGGACCACACCCGACTCAGCACCGCATAAGGCATCAGTGACATCCAGTGACTCTCCCCACTCTTTATGCGGTCCAAATAAAACACTGATGCTTGTTTAGAGCAAACGCAAATCCGCAACATTATCTTGGCAAATGCGATCAGCCTTACTAACACATATTGAAGCATTTGCCTAGTCGGTAAATAGACCTCGTCGTCAACAGGTGGCAAGGTATCACTGAAGCGTTCAACATCTTTCAAGAGATCCAACAACAAATATCTTCTCAAGGCAACATTGACTTTCTTGAAGTTTCTGTATCCAATATCGCTACGAAATTTCTTATCATATTTGTAGGCGAATCTGGACAGAATAGCACTTTCCTTGTGCAATGGAGATTGTTTGGATAGTACTTTGATTATACTTTTGAAAGTAAATCTTAGTTCATGAATCCCTGAAATTAAACAAAATAATAGTGGATTACTAACTGATTGGATTAATTCAAACGTAATACATGGATTGAAGGCAGCCATGTGATAGAAAATAGTCGCGCAGGAGCTTTAAAGCACGAATCACTTACCGTGTGCTCGATTACATGAAAATGTATGGACAGGTGGTGGTAATAAAGAGGCATCATTCCAAGGTTCTAACATGTTGCGTGTAGTATAAAAGTATTAAATAATTAAAAATAAACTTAACTTAAGATAGAAAATAAGTCAGGTTATGTGTACTACAGTACTGTTTACTTACTTACACCACGAACTGACAGACTGACACTGACATGACACTTGACAGTGACAATGATCAATGATAAAGGATACAAACTCAGTAATGCCTTGATCACACGTACCGAGTAGAGTGGCGAGAGAGTGTTCTCGGCCGAGTACTCGGTTCGTGTGTACTACTGCTTTAATAGAACACACGAACCGAGTACTCGGCCGAGAACCAGCCGAGAACACTCTCTGACTCTCTCGCCACTCTACTCGGTACGTGTGTGTGATCAAGGTATAAAATTTGTACATCGACAATAATACCTATGACTCGAACAGTTTCAAAAGTTTGTTTTCCATGATTTTGCGTTTTTCGTTTTGCTCAACTTCAGGATTTTGCTTTTACTTTGGTTTCCCATCCCATCCCACTGTTTCGTGTCTCGCTCGTCTGGCTGTGTCTGTGTCTGTAGTAGTGTAGTAGCTGCATTGTATTGTAATAGTGTATTGCAGACGTGTGCGTGTGTGTGTGTGTTGTGTGTATACATACATACACTGAAACTGAACAATTTAATATAGTTTTCGCACCGGGTACCGGCTAGCTAGCTACGTCGACGTCTTCAAACTTCAGGTTTAACTTAGCAGGTAATTCATAATTATTATAACTCATGTAACTGCTAACCAAAATCAATAATGTTGATGTAAAAAAGGTACTGCTCCAATTAAAGCTGTTGTCCTAGCAGAAATTTCGCGTTAATGCAGTTATTTTGAGGTTAATCATGTATTTTGGTTTCACACCAACAGGTTCGTATAGATCAAATCATAAACATGCCAAAGAACAAGAAGAAGCAAGAGAGCTCCAGCGACAGCGATGAGGGCCCAGTCGATGTAAGTAAATTAATTTTAATTTTAATTAGTAAATATCACTGAATCTGTTGAATGTATATTGAAACAAATTTTGAATTTTCAGAGAAACCCTCCACCAGAAAAGAAGGCTAAGATGGGCTCCAGAACTGATGACAAAGAACCCACTTGGGTCTTAGAAGGCAAGAAGCTAGTCAAAGTAAGGGAATTCAAAGGAAAAGTTTATGTGGATGTTCGAGAATTTTATGAGAAGAATGGTGAAATGTTACCTGGGAAGAAAGGCATCAGCTTGACACCTGAACAGTGGAGGAAGCTGCTTGCCTTAGCTGATGAGGTCAATGAAACTATCAGCAGTAGATGTTAATGTAACAAATAATGTAAATGTTTGTTGTTACTTATAAGATTAAAGTTCACTGTTGAAGCCTTACATCTGTTTATTGATCACCCCATGAAAGAATATAGACTTAGGTTAGGCAATACAGTCAAGTGTTGAACTACCTATGGCAGGAATAAATATAAAAGACAAATCTTCATAATGTGAAATAATCATTCATGGTTCTATTATTAGCATTTCATGTGCTCTGCTTACTCCATTTTATACAGGCACAATGTGTGTAACCCATATGTGAATATATATAACCCATAGCTTTCGATTTGATAACATAAGAGCCATGGGTCATATGAATGACGAATTGTATTGGACTGTTGTTATTAACAACATCAGATATTCAAAGCAGCAACTTTACAGGTCTGTTTTAAGTGTGGTGGTTGCTATGGTAAACTACTTGTATGAGATACTGATAAAGCAATCACTTATTCTTGTTATTTTTTTAAATACCTCATTTAAAGTTAATGCATCATTTCATTTTCATGACCACCTTGGATGCTATGTACAAACAAAGACAACTTTTGAGTTAACATTAACATTGGTGTAGATTACAAGATACGATTGTACTAAGCATGCAATATTTTTGGGAAGGCATAGCATAATAAAAACAAGACTGAAATAACAATTGTTTTTAATAAAACATACATAATTATCTAGTAACATAAAACTACTGTGAGACTCGATCATAGTGAAATAAAACAATAAACTCACGTCTTATTTCGAGATTAGCTCGACATGTTGTTTTTGCGGCAAGAGTTAGGTATATTGAGACTGTCCATACCGTCCAGCACTTGCATAGTATAAAGAAACAAGATAAAAAAGAATCCAAAATAGGTGAACTCTCAATAAACTTCCATAATAGCCAGAGAAAAGGATTTTATTCCGCGGAAGGTACAAGTGAAATCAGTTGTCAAGTATCTGGATTTTCAATCATGACAGTGACGAAAAAGGGTGTAGTTGTGACCGGAAAGCGGATGGCATGGCAGTTTCAAGTAGCCGTGCTAAAAGGGCGGCGGCGCGTAGTGTACAGTCATCAGCACCAATATCTGATACAATAAGGCTGCAAAAACATCTGATACGACTATTACTAGGGGCAGTAGGACGTATCAGATATTTTTGCACGCTCCGTCGTAGCAGATATTATTGGTGGTGACTGTACCTAGGTACATCTAATGGCTGCTGCCGTGGCGCGTTTTAGTCGAAACATCTCGATTATTCTCGATATCACAATATGAAAACGTGAGTTAATCTCTTTTATCGCACTATGGAATTTATCTTTCACCATCTCTTGCATTAACGCATCTGGAAGTAAACTTACATAAGATTGTTGTATAAATAAATGAAACAGGTACAAAACTTGAGCCATTTGATTGGATATAAATCAATGAAGAAAATAAGCTATAACACCAATGACTATAAATGTTTTGTTGTAAAATTCCATTTGAATTATTCAGAAGTGTGTGCGGCTTGTTGTAGATTTACTTGAACACTATTAGTTTAACTAAACAAGAGGATACACACTTATCCTTAGGAAGTAGCAATGTGTAACATTTCTCCTGTGCTAAAGGAAACTTTCGAAAATGTCGGAAAGTTCGCATAAGTAATTTTGATGAGAGTAATCAGCCCGTTGCTTATATTGAAGTTTCCTATACAAATTTGTAGTAAATTTTTCCAGACATTTCCAAGAACTTCCCACCTTTTTGTAAACATTTTGCCACTTGCACATCTGTAGTAAAGACTCTTTCGAGTCACCACTGGTGCATCTTCAGCCTTATGGTTAAAATTAGAAATAATAGTACTAAAGAGAAAAAATCATTGGCAGGACACTGGCATGATAGTTAAGAAGAATTTTATTACTGTATATTTTCCCTATCACAAGAACCTCACCAAAATCAATGGTTATTATAAAAATGCATTTCTCTGGAAGAAGTTCATAATTATTATACTTACTACAAATAATTTTATACCAACCTAAACAAATTCAATTGGCGATTCAATTCAAGCTCCAAACACGCGAGTCCAAGCGGAAGCGGGGCGTCGCTGCGCGGTGGCATCACGGTATCGGTTGTAATCATCCAGCCTATATACGTCCCACTGCAGGGCACAGGCCTCCTCTCAGTATGAGAGGGCTTGGGCTATAATTCCCACGCGGGCCCAGTGTGGGATTGGGAACTTCACACACAACATTGAATTGCTTCGTCGCTGTGTAGGTTTCCTCGCGATGTTTTCCTTCACCGAATAGCTCGTGGTAAATATCAAATTCGATATCACACATAAATTCCGATACATTCAGAGGTGCGAGCACGGGGTTTGAACCCACGACCCTCTGCTTGAGAGGCCACAGGTCGAACCGCTGGGCTACACGGCTTATCGGTTGTAATATTCGAAATCAAACGAAAGAGCGCGCCGCACCGCTCTGCTTTCGCTACCAGTGCGTTTGGAGCTTAAGGGAGCTTGAAAAGCTAAAAATTGGACTAATACAAATTATGATATGATCATTATGACCAAACAGACCTATCCACTGGATATTTGGGTTTAAAAGTTCAGTACAACGATTAGTCACACGCGGACAATAACAGTAGAAAAATATTTCGTCTATTAATTTCCTCATATGGAAATTATTCATTAGTAAAAAGAACTACAGAAAATTTATTCTCATTTAGGTAATATTAGGTATATAAAAAAATCCACCCATATTCAATATGGCGTAAGACGTATGACTAGTGTTTCTAGTAACATTTGGTACATCCCAGCTTGCATTTCCTACTGCTAAAGATATCAATGAGCTCAAGGCTGGCTTGACTAAATATAATAACTTTTAGCGACTGTAAAATACTAAACATTACAAATATATTATAGGCCCATAATGAGATTCCTTTCATTATGTCAATAAAACCCGTTACCCAACTCACTTAAAACTAGATATGCGCATTCATTACTCATCAGGTGATTCCAATAAAATTCACATAAATGCTACACGAGATGTCGACTTCTAAAATAGGCCCTTGACTATTTTCTTCCATGTAAATCCATTTAAAATCGTCCCTAACATACGATTAAATAGAAAGGGACATCGACGTGTATCTGGAAGTCTTTCACATGCACCTTAATTATAAAATATCTTTACCATAACCTTTATACACATAAATATAAATCGTGAACTACATAATTTAAAGACACCATTAGCTACTTATTTAATTTTTGGCTTGATATGGAAACAATTAATTTTGAAGTGTTCGCACATTTCCTGTACCTGAAAAGACAATTTTTTGTATTAGAAATATCAAATTCAGTTACAGTAAAACCTGAATCAACATTACTATTTAATTTATATCTGTATCACGACACAGGCATTTAAGATTGTTTCCGCTGGAAATCCTACATACTATATGCATATTGACTATTGCTGCGGGTTGTTAATTTCCTGATTGTAGCTGTGCTCAGTCAGTAGTAAAATGATAGCATTCTAGAAGCTATGGCCTATAGACCATTCTCGTGTCGGAGTAAATAAACGCTTTAAAATAAAAATAAAACAATAAAATTCAGAGGGGAGAGCTTGATAAAAATGTTTCTATCGTCGCTGAAAACTGTGGTTTCTACTCACGTGCTAAAGAAGTCTTCACGATGAGCAGTTCTGACAACAATGGTACCTCAGTTCCCGGCTAGCTAAAGAAAGCTGCCACCGTCTCCTACGGCAGCAAACAGTTGAGCCAACTGTGCTTACCACTCGGCCTAGATGTACAGTCCCCGGCATCAATTTACCGTGAACTTACTCCAACTACTTAAAATCTTGCACTGTACGCTAGTAAGCAGCTGAATGTATGGCGCAAAGAGCAGCGTCAGTTCTACCGATACTAGCAGCAAGCCAACTAAGGTAGGTTACCACCATCCGCAAAGACAACAGACGAAACTTAAAACTACCCTGAGACTCACTCATAGTGAAACAACGGAACTATTCACGTATTTTATACCGAGATTAGCTCGACATGTTTCGGGTCAATCCGTGACCCATCATCTGGATCTGGAGCTACGCGCCACGGCAGCGGACAGACGCGCACTACGTGCAACCGCTCTTTCCGCGCGACTACTAAGCACAACTGACAACGAACGCACATAGGTTGATTTTCACGATTTAGGCGGCCAAAAATATTTTATCGCTTTAATGGCTTTTAAACGATAAAACAATTGAAAAACCGTCCAACTGCGAGTCGGACTCGCGCACGAAGGGTTCCGTACCAAAAAAAGCAAAAAAAAACACGTTTTTTCTATGGGAGCCCCCCTTAATTATTATTATTATTTTGATTTTAATATTTGTTGTTATAGCGATAACAGAAATACATAATCTGTGAACATTTCAACTTTCTAGCTGTCACGGTTCGTGAGATACAGCCTGGTGACAGATGGACAAACAGACAGACAGGCCGACGGACAGACATACAGACAGTGACGTCTCAGTAATAGGGTCCCGTTTTTACCCTTTGGGTATGGAACCCTAAAAAAGTCCTTCAGTGTGTTAAAATTATGCTTTATTTGTCGAAAAAAATATTTTTTATTTACTTTTAAACCAATTATATAAAAATTAATATAAGTAAAGCAATAACTTTCCACAACGAAACAGTTTTAATTAAAAATATAATATATACTTCATAAAAACCACTAAAATAATGTATTATATAAAATCAAAACTTAATATTCACATACAAAAACTGACTTGGTAACAATCTAAAATATCTAAGTAGAGACTAGAAATAAAACCTTATAATAAAAAAACATCATTGAATGTAGTGTAATTTGAATATTTATTGGTTGCTTCTTATATTTTCTGACTCTTATTCCTATTCAGAGTCTTCCTCATACTCTGTCATAGGATTTGGCTCTGCAGGCACTAAGAGATCAATTGTTTCAGGCAAGAATGCTTTGCGTGACTTTGTTTTATATCCCTCATACAACTTGCCTTAGAAATTCTTCTTCTTTTTTGTGAGCTTTTGACCATATTTGCTTAAATCCTGAATTTATATGAGTAAACTTCTGTTTAAGGCACTTTTTATCTTCTTCTGTCTCTCCATGATACAACACTAAATATGTCTCATAGGAGTCTAATTTTTCAACGAATGTTGAAAAATTTTGAGCTTGTACCTGCTTAAATAGGTACTTCTGAGTTATTACTCTTACGCCTGAAGCACCTGAAGAACCTGCATTAAAATAAAGATACTTTAGCAAACAATAATTAAATAATGTACAATTTTCAATTTTATCCCAAAATTCTTTAAAGTCTAAAATCTTTAAAACTTGCGAAAACTAGCGGCTAATTTTTTGTCATCACAAAGCTAGATATATATATTGTCACATGTCATTAATTATTCAACCCGGACGAACCCGGAAATATAACAAAATTCTCAACAAATATTAAAATTTGTGAAAATCAAGTGTTTTGACACGTACCAAGTTTGATGACGTTTTAGTGTATAAAAAAATACAATTATAATAATTATTTTTCAGGAAATATATTAAGTCTTACCTGAATTTAGGATATCCATCACAAACACGTCAATACCACAGTCAAAACAATAAATTTTGTACTTTGAAGTTTAATCAAAAAAACGAACAACGAAAACTGGTATGTACGCTTAGAGCGACAACCAAGTTCCGACTACCCGCTAAAGTATGTAAACGCGTCAGAGTGCAAGGGACGAGATGTATGATGTACTTAGGTCTATTATCTATAAAAAATAGTGGGTAGTAATTGAATCGGAGCATTTTTTGAAAATCGACTTTTGGCCGCCTAAATCATGCAAATCAACGTATGTGGAACGGTTCACCAACGGTCACGGATTGACCCGAAACATTTCGAGCTAATCTCGGTATAAAATACGTGAGTAGTTCCGATATTTCACTATAACAGAGGAAACTGTCCTTACCACTCTCGTGCCGTAGTAGATGTGCGCTAGCGAACAGCCGACGGTAAGCGCGAAGAGCAGTGTAAGCTCCACCGCGGTCGGCAGTAGACCGGCCAGCGATGCGGCCACTACCAGGCCGTACGGCAGTAGTAGTGGGTTCCACGCCTCGCACCGCGTGTCGCTCATCTGCGCTACGATCAGACGACACTGTCGGCGAAAGAAGGTTAGAGATAAATCTTGGTATTCCTCCTTGGCTGAAGGGAAGCTAATAAAGTCGTTTAATTTTTGGAACGCTATTTATTTTACACCATTTTTTGTAATAATAAGCACTTAGGTATCACGTACTGGTAGTGTCCAGTAATTACCTACCCAAGAACGAGACGGCAAACGCACGCTTACTGACCAATCGCATACAGTTACACCTTGACCCCTTTTCTAGTTTGCCCCAATCTTCTATCATCGTATCACGCACAACGGCCCTTAGGATCTCCGAGGACTGCATACTTTTAGGCGTCCGATAGACGCACAAAAAAGGGCTGACCTATAAGTTGACCAAGTCTGGAGATTAAGGGGTCTTAATACCTAACCTACTCACATTGATGTTAGAGAATATGGTCCCTGTGAGTATGTAGAAGACGCGCGGCTGGCGGCCGATGACGTCGGCGGGCGAGCGCGTGGCCCAGGCGGCGCTGAGCAGGAAGAAGGCCAGCAGCGGCAGTAAGGGACGTGCTGCTTCTCGCAAAGGTCGCAGCTTGCCCGTGCCGTCGCGGTATGACCTGCGGATGACCATGTTTTGTTGACTGTGTAGGACGTGCAGTAAGCAAGAGACATAAGGACACGGCAAAATGACGATCACTGCTTTGAACTGCGGATTTTCGTAAGTAGGTAATTTATTATTTATTTCACTGCTCGTCTGTGGAAAATTGTTGTCTTGTGAAGTCAATGAGTGGCAAGTGACGATGTAATTATTTATCAAACCCAACCCAATAAAATTATGCCAATATGTATGAAATCTTATTAACGAACATAAAGATGTATTACGTAAACTGTCAGGGAAGAAAGTGGATGATGTAAATTTAATTCCCTTGCTTTGTTTTTATAGTTATGATATGACTATATGACTGACGTAAAATCGGGTCTATAACTTTATGTAACGTTCAATGATCGTACATTTTCCCGCAATTTGGGTCAATAGCGCCCAATATTACAATGTTTCACTTTCAATGACAACATTTTATAAACGTCAATCATATTATACACGTAGACAACCCTAGGCCACTGTCATGTGACATTTGAAACACAGCTGAAAACAGTGCGATCACTGGCGTTGCCATAGGGAATAACTGACTTGTAAATGTTCCAGAGTATGACGGTCTGGCTGGTGAGCATGGCGGAGAAGTAGAGCGTGAGCTCGAACACCAGCGCGGGGCTGACGCCGCCCGGCAGCGCCACGTGCCACGCCTCGGGGCCCGTCGCCGACGTCACCAGCAGCAGCAGGCACGAGCCCTGGACACGAGGACTCGTCAACAGCCTTATAGTGTTAACAGGCGATTGAATTTGGTACGAGACAACGGATTTGGTTTTTGATATCTGTCCGTCTGTAGATCAGTCTGATGAAAAGGCAATTACATGCAACATAAAAAACTCAAAATATAATAAAATATGTATGAAAACATGAACGAAAAGTGTAAGCCACTTTGACATCTTTTTATGTAGAACCAGCAGACCCGGCGAACTTTGTTCCGCCTAAGAGGTTTTTGTCTGAGTCTGACGTCATTTATATGTCATTTATATGTCATTTATATGTCATTCCCGGGAACTGGGTAAAAACTATTGCATACCTATTCATTTCCTGGTTCTAAGCTACCTCCCCACAAATTTTCAGCCAAATCGGTTCCGCCGTTCTTAAGTTATGAATAGTGTAACTAACACGACTTTCTTTTATAAATATGGATATCAAAATTAGAAACAAATAAAATTAACCTAATTGTGTTGGAGCAGAAAGGATTTTAGGTTTAAAGAAGCGCGGTAGTAAATAGGAGAAAGGAAACGGGTGTGCGAATGAGAGAGAAAGTGGACAGGCAGCAATGACGGAGTTTACTATACTTAATAAGTTATTTTTACATCCGAGTTTCCTTCCTTTGCCAAATCCCCCCAGTTGTCATACTTAGTTATAATTAGGAACACGTCTTGAGTCATGAAACATAAACCCACGGTGTTAGCACTTACGATCATGGTGAAGTCATAGCCCCAGGGGAGGAACATGACGCCGGTGTTGTACTTCTCCCAGTGCGTGAGGTAGAAGTTGAGGAAGATGTTCCAGATGACGAAAAACATCCGCAGCGGGCTCAGCTCACTCCTGAAATAGGAAGATCGGGAAATTGTACATCATTATGTACCATCGCGAACACGAATCGTTGAGCCACTTACCTATGTTTGTAACTTGGTCGTGTAATACTAATCCAATAGCTGACATCTAGTCGGTAACATCGGTCATTGATTACACGTCTAAATTGCGAACAGTGGTAAGTGGCTCAACAATCCCGGTTCGTGACTGTACAGTATGTGCCCCCACTTACCTATCCAGGCAATTCGGTGTTTTGAACGCGCACCACTACTAATACAAAGTTTGTCTAACTATTTTTAGCAAAATCAAAATGAGGTAGTTCATGATATTAATATTTCGCTAAAAATAGTTAGACAAACTTTGTATTAGTAGTGGTGCGCGTTCAAAACACCGAATTGCCTGGATAGGTAAGTGGGGGCACATACTGTACATTGTACGCCTGTACGGGATATAATTGTAAGGGAAATTGTACATGTAATATACCTTGATTGGCCCAGAGTTGATCCGTGTGGTGTCAGGCTTAGAATAACACCTCTCTATTTCTTTTGTGTCATAAAAGGCGACTAAGAAAAATAGGTTAAGGCATGTTTTAGGCGTCAGCAACCTGATACTATTATCAGGGGTCGGATTTTTCATCGCATGATCCCAGGCAAGAAAACTATGGAGTCGATATTAAAATTAAACTTTTAATTCATATTCATACTCATACTCACTAATTTTCTTAGTCCCGTAATACTTTGCCCCTTGTGCAGGTTAACAGATTGAAAATGTTAATTGAAAATTAATCTTACTGAATAAAATTAAAATATGGAAAAATTTGCCATTATTTACTCGTTTTACAATTGTAATTTTGAAATGGACAATGCACATGCCATACCTTGTCAAGATTTTGAGGCACTCATTCCTGTATCTATAAGCTTTATGGATATTGGAAACTAGATGCACAAAATAAAAGTAATGTTTTATTTTACTTTATTTTTATTTACAATGTAATTTATTTCTACTCATAACGATTTATTATATTTACAATTTAATTTCATTCTTAATTAAATGAATGAGTATGAGTATGATTTAAATAATAATTTAATTTTATTATCGACTACATAGTTTTCTTGCCTTAGATCATGCGATGAAAAAACCGACCCCTGACTATTATACTTTCTTTGTCTAACTTTAAACCTAAAAATATGCTAAAAGTGGCTATGAGAAGCGGAATAGTAATCGTTGTGTGCTCTGCCTATCCCATTTGGTATAAGGCTTGATGTATGTATGTGTGTGTACCTACGTCACATATGGCCTAGAGTTTAGAGCCGAGTCATTGCACATTGAAATGTGACCATACATAGGAATTGGAAAGTTTAATACAAACATTATTATCAATGCACTTCTTACTTTGGCATAAATATTTAAATACTAGTTTCTAATCGCAATTTTGTCTGAGCAAGTGGAGTACTTAGAGTAGCGTGTGTTCTTTCTAATTGTAAAGTTTAATTTGATAATAATTATGTTGCTGTTTTGCTAATGCTTAGCAAGCATTTAGCAAGTTTTAATCACGTGTCTAATACATATATGTTGTGGTTGCTATTGCACCCAAAGTTCTTTTTTATTATGATTATGAATTAGATATTTTATACTACTGTAATATATTGTGTCAAGTTTCTTGCGTCGCATTCTTTCACGGTCTTTACTAAACTCTGGTAGGCTCAAATAAAAGATGTGCAAGAGAGCCCCTTATGGCCTATTTGCATAACTAAAGATTTTATTTTTATTTTATAATTAAAATCCACTCACCTGTAGTTATTTTTACATCCATCCATACAAGCTTTGTCGTTCAAAATATTATAGTATGAGAATCAACATAATTATGTAAGCCATGACTTAAATAACCTTTCTAGGTACGTCTACTTTACTACCATTTTTTTATAATTCCACAATTATTGCGTCATGTCACGGTTCAGAGCCTATAATTTCCTGTCCATTTGATATGAGAATGAACAATAGAATTATTTAGAGGAAAATTACTGAGTGCATTGACAGAAATTGTTCCCAGATAATTGTGACGGCATGTGGACATGTAAACCTACTTAGTGAGACAAATTTTCAATATCCTGCAATTTTTATAGTTAAATGTAAGTAACTGCAGAACTACTCCATCGTTGTTTCCTATGAAATCTATCTTTTAACTAAAATTTGTTGTTTGCTTGCTCTTTGATTTGAGCTAAATATCGCATACATACTTATATCGCAAACATATTTCCGATAGTCAAAGTTATTATGCAAGTTGTTAAAAAGAGTATTTTTGAAAGAAAGAGCATGTATAAAAATTTATTGTTTTATCGAATGACAACGAAATACCGGTAATACGTATTATAGGTATTGAGGTACTTGCACAAAACATCGACGCCTAAAAATAGCAACATTTAGACGCGTTACCTGCCGAATATGCTGTAGAGGCAGGTGGGTATGAAGACGGCCGAGTACGAGTCCAGGCCGTGGTCGAAGAGCTCGCCCAGCGGGCCGCTGGTGCCCGTCCGCCGCGCCTGCTTGCCATCGATGCCGTCTGTCGACACAACAGTATTTGTACCATCAAATTAATTGATTCCTTAGGGCTCCGCACAGGGGAACCGGCCACAACCACTATACGCCGCCACCGGCATATTTCCTGTAGTTTTCATACATTTTATATGGACTCGCCGCGCACGTTTGTCGCCGCTGGTCGCCACACGCTACAATCGTCGCAGCTCGCTTCTTGTGTCCCGCGGCGGCCACTAAACGGCTGTCTAAACTAAACAAGTGACTGTCGCGCTCAACTATTTTGTAGCCGCGTTTATCTTCTCGTGGAGGCGTTTGTGGCTGTGGCCGGTGGCCCGTGTGTGGCGACACTTTCCACCGTAGAAACAGTTTACAGTAAACGTTATAGTGACATTGCATTTTTCAACGAGGGAAATGTTTATTATGTTTTAGCCTCCGTCACACAACTGCGTGGCGTTTGTGAGGCGTCCGCTTGGCGCGTTCTTAGGCGCAGCGCAGACGACCGACTTTTGTGCGATCGAGTCTGCGGAGCAATAAAATCTCTGAATGGCGCGCAGAGAGTTTCCATTCAGAGTTTTTATTGCACCGCAAACTCGATCGCACAAAAGTCTGTCGTCTGCGCTGCCCCTTAGCGGGGCGCTAGAGCGTTACGCGATCATCGCGCCCCGCGAACGCCCCGCCTTCAACGCGCGACCACCGCGCACGCGTTGCGCTCTCATCACGCCAACAACTCACTAAGGCGACTATCACACTGCAACGCACCACGCAGCGTAGTGCGGGACTGCGTGTTCTAATGTTGATTGTAAGTATCTCCGTTTGTACAGAAAACACGCACAGCCCAACACATAGAAAACGCATCCACGCGCGTTCATGCAGATCACGCGTCAACAAATGAAGGAACACGCATGCCCGCGCGTGGGTGCTAGTTAGACGTATAGGGTATGACGTGCATGGGCGTAGCCAGGGGGG
>BHDV01070103.1:36598-72618 GCA_005406045.1 Adoxophyes honmai | reverse complement strand
CCCCCCCCCCCTTGGCTACGCCCATGACTACGGTTGACGGGATGAATAAGATGGTATCGTATTGGGTCGTAAACTCCTTATATCCAGTCGACCTACTTAGGTACCTAATAATACGGAAAAGATATAGCGAGAGCCATAATATCATCAAAGTCATGGCTTAACGATACCACTGACAGATCTGTTTTATAATGATCATGTGTATCACATATTCTATTCACTGCCATCCAGTCAAGTACAGGCCACGGTTAACATAACGGATCGTCACTTGTTTACCTACTGACGCTCTTTTAAAAACAGAATGAACGCGGTAATTAACGACGGCTAATTTTTACATGACTCAAGTCCGACTCTACACAAATTAAAAAAATAATTGTGATGTATTTTTAGATTTGTCGATTGTAAGACATTGAGGGTGATCCTGTCTAAGGGTTAGGCAATGCATATGCTCAATTGTTCGATTATCTGTCTGTTTGGGAAGTTTTTATACTTAATTACTAGAGGTCCAGGCAAGCCGCGCAATAAATGCGTACGTAGCTGAGCACAGCACGCCCGGTAAAGAGCAATGTCTTTGCGTTTCCCGATTAGCTTTACGCTGTGATAAAATAGTTCGTTGTACATCCAAGTGCGTAGGATCAATGAGCTGCGCGTGAAAACAAATAAAACTGACATGTGACAAGATCAGGTTAGATCTATTTATATCACGTTGTTTTCAGGGTATTATTGTGAGATTTCAAGAGCACGTTCATTACGAAGGAATTCTATGAAGTAAAGGTATTACCTGAGAAAAGTAGGTACCAGTACAAAGGCAAGCTAACTAATTGGATAATGAAGACGATTACTCGTAAGTTCAGCGCAGCCTTCGCAGTGGTTGTAATATGTTAAGTGCATTTACAGGGCATTATGATGTTTTTGCCTTGGACAATATAGCGGCCATTTAAATCGGTACCGAGTAACTTTAAGGATTAAAAAACTCCGTAACTGTCGAAAGACACTTCGACGTCAAATTGTAGACCTGACCTATTGAGTTTAATGTATCTACGTAGTGTTTGTAGGGGTCGAGTTGTTAATCAAAACGTCGACTTTAAGATAGCGCACTATTCTTATCCTGTACTAATGTTTTTAGGATGAGAATTTCAACGGAAATAATTGGAAATTATCTCTGGAATTCAAATGTAAAACCGGAAATTATTATTGCAAATACACTTATTATTGTTTGTTTTTTATAATGTTCTCAATCCAAACGTCATTATAATTTGCGGTGATACTTTGGGTTTACTTATAAATGTGTGCGGATTTGACCGTTGCGTTGTCTCCTCTTACAATAATCAGAGTATATCTATAACCACTTATATTTATAACCACTTACAGCATTGCCGTAAATCTCGATTGAGAACTGCAATTAGGGGTTAATTAGTCAAAGGTTCAGAGATATCAAAAGAGATAAGTCCCTAGGGACTTAGCCTCAACTTAGCATGGCTAGGTCAAATCGAACTGTCTATTCTTTGTAGTCTGCGGCGATAGTCTAATAGGTCGATTACTTGTCGTATGCAACTGAATTCGTATTGTATAATGGACCACCAGCCTTCTGCATCTGGATGCAATCGCACGAGTGACGTTAGCACTCGTAGTGTGTGAGTATCGTCGATAGAATCTATTCTAGTCCAGAGCATCAGTTTTGCATTTAACTCTCGATGCACATCTTTAGATTAGCAACAATATTATGGTAGTGATAACCGTAAACGATTGATTATAATACAGCGATTCCAGTATTCGATGCTTAGTCAGACAAAATAATAACAAAAATTAAAATGTATCTGACAAAATATCGAAAAACTGTTACATTTCTTTACTTTTCTATTTTAAGCCTGTATTGAGTCATTGCTGAGCAAGGACCTCCTTCAAAGTTTCCACTGCTCTCGGTATTTATGAGCTTTTAGTCAGTCCTTGAAAAATGCGTCTAGCTCGATTCGCCATCACTATCTAAGTCTGCCTCCTCGTCTCTTGGGATTAAGGGAACCAACTCGGTGGTAATATTAGCGCTTAACTCATGCAGCATGCGACTCACATTTTTTTGTTTAATTAAGGAAGATTCGAAGCGGACCTATCGATCTATCAGTGGGTTTCCCACACCTATAGACTCATGATCGACACCCGCCGATAAAAAACTTTGTCTACGCAATAAGTGCGAAAAAGATAGTCGTCAACCAAGTCGAGCCGAACCGATTTGTGTCAAGTCGTACCGTTGTAGGTCATGTTACATTGACATAAGACCTCTTCAATGTCGGCTCCGATACATATAGGGGAGGGAGACGGACTCCTAACGATATTGTGTCTATCAGAAATCGTTTCATAACAAAGGCAAGCTGTTACTACTGTTGATCTACCTACGTAATTAACACGAAATCAAGGGCTATAGTCTAACGCGCTCGGCATCACGATCGCTTTCAATTTGACAAGTGGGAGGCGATGTCGCTTCGAAATAGAGTCAAATGGTATCGCGTAACCCGTGCCCAGGCACGTTTGAAGCCAAATACTCGTTTCGTGCTGACAAAATAAGAGTTGAGGGTTGGTAAGTTACACGAAAAGGATTTCATCAAGACGGGATTACTTCTTTTATCCTCCGTCAAGCCTATGGCGATTACGAGCGCGTGACAATAGCCCTGCAGCTAAAAACAACATAATCAAACCACATGCTCACCCAGTGTGTACGCCACAAACAAGTTGACGGCGGTCACGGCCCACACCCAGTTGGGGATGCTGTCTTTGGTGACATTGTCCTCGGCCAGGGCGTGGAACCCGTAGTCGTAATACGAGAATAGGAGGAAGTTCAGGACCGTCAGTAGGAAGCCAGTGAATGTTAGCAGGTTGGGTGCCACCCACACCGGACAGTACTGGAAACACGTCATCGCTTGTTAGCACTACGATATTAGTCGATCAAGGCATTGCTTTAGTTAAATACAAACATATAATCACGCCTATGTTCCCAAATGTAGGCAGAGCACACGAAACGTGAAATAGACATATGATTATGACTGTTTCACGCTTCGCAGCCACTTCTAGCATCATTTTGGGTTCGAAAACAGATGTAAGAGGTAGTAAAATAATGACAGGTTGCTAGCCTGTTGCCTAAAGAATACATAAACCCATTTCCTTAGTCGCCTCTTACGACATCCACGGAAGAAATGGAGAGGTGTTATTCTAGCTAGACCCTCACCACACGGATAATTTAGTTAGATACTACATAAAATAATAATAACCTCATCTGGATTGAAGGGAATTTCGTTCGAAAGATGACGTTGGAAATGATGCGGCCGTGGCTCGCTAATCTTTTATACTTAGGTACTTAAAAAGTTTTGCATGATAGAACGAGTTGCAGGGAGTTATAGTGGTCGGAAATAAACTTGACCAAATTTTAAGTAGGGGAAAGTAGTACCTGGAAAAAGCGATGCGCGAACATAAGTTCGCGTGGGGATAACCCAACTTTTTAAAATTTGGCCCAGTTTATTTATTCCATCAAAACTTATTACCTGGATAGCATTTTCTTGATCAATTATTTATTTATTTATTTCTAGTAGACTAGCTTTTGCCCGCGGCTCCGCTCGCGTTAAATTCGGGGTATCACAGAAGAGATAGCACACATACTAATTTATACCTTACTACATTAAAAACTTCCACCCCTCACTTTAGGGATTGGGGAGTTTTAAAGAGACAAAAAGTAGCCTATGTCACTCTCCATGCCCTAAACTATCTCTACCTAAAAAATCACGTCAATCCATCGCTCCGTTTAGCCGTGAAAGATGGACAAACAAACAAACAAACACACTTTCACATTTATATATTGGTACGGATTTTGAATGATGAGCAAACATTCGAAATTTAATGTAACTACTACTGTATAAACACACGTAAACCTAACGCCTGTATTTCCAAACGGGGTATGCAGAGCATGAAATATTGCATAGCAATAGCTGAAGCATATCTTCCTTAGCCTTACGGCATCCATGGAAGAAATGGAGAGGTATAATTGCAAACCTGCCACCATATAAGGACTATACGTATATGTATGTATTTAAAAAATATTTCTCACTTTATATGATAAGTGTATTGCTTTTAATTTGATGCTCTTGTTACAAATTACGTAAGACTAGTTAAAAAGACAAGGGGTATTTACAGCATTTGTAGCCAATTTATCAAAACAGGCTAAGCTTGATAGATTTAGGAATGTTTAAGGTGACAGGCTAGCAGTCAGTTACTATTACATCTATCTTTAAACCTACAACTGAGGGAAACATAGCTATTAAACATAAAATACTCATGATTTTGTGTATGTAGGGTTCTATGTGTTTTGCCTACACTACATGGGAAGACAGGCATGCCGTTTACACATGAATGTATGTATTTATGCAGGTGAAAATAATCATGTGTCAAAGGAAGAAAAAAAATCTAATATAATAAGATCTAAATGTTAACTAATATTTTCTGAAAATATTCAATTAATGAATTTCACAATAACAATAGTTATTTACAAACCGTTTCTAACAATGATTTTTCAAAAACAACCTCAGTTTTATCACTCACAAAATCACACTATTCATTAATGCTAATCACTTCAAAATTATTTTACTGATTGTATGGAAGCATCCATATTGCTTTTGATAAGATTAAAAAAATTCTTAAGTAGTAATTTAAATTGTATAAAAATTAGGACAAGGGTATAATTTAAATCCATGCAAAATGAATTAGTTCCAGAAAGCAAGTTATTTACATAAAATTAGCAAAAGCCACCCGTAACTTATTTACAATTTCATTATGTTTCAATGTTTTATATCAGAATTTTTAGATTATTTTACATTCATTATTTTATTTATTAACCCTTAAAATTAATGAATGCTTAACAAATGGACTCACTTGACAATGTTATGTTTCCTTTTTACATTTTAGTTCAATTAGCATAATTTGTACTTCTTGAAACAAACTCGACTAGAATGCAGTAGGTACATTTTTCACTTCCTACATATGAGTGGTTAATAGTGTGTAAGAAAACCAATGTTTTCATACACTGGTAGAAATTGCTACCTAAACATAGTAATTTAAAATGTCAGTGAATCCATACACAATAGATATGTAGTAATCTATGGTACAAATGTTTAATTGTGGTACATTCATAAAAAATAAAAGAACTTACCTGCACACACCAATTCCAGAATGGGTGCATAACATAGTTGCTTAGAATACTTGTATCAATGGAGTTATACTGAAAAAAAAAGAACATGATTATCAGTATTTATTCTACAAAATAAAATCTTTTGATTCTTAGTTCACAGTAGGTTTCATTTAATTAGCAAAACTTTGCAGGGAATATTTCAAACAATTTAATGAAGTATTTGATTATGGCTTGTTCTAAAGATATTAGTGTGTAGAATATGCGTATAGGCATTGGTTTAAACTTTAAACAGAGGGACATAAAGCACGATTTACAAATTTGAAACTATTTCAGCCTAAATAGCAGCATTTACTTTATAAAAATAAAAACATTACCTTATATTTATCAAATCCTTCCAGTTTCTCATCGGTTAGAAACCGGCCCATGTTTGCAATTCAAAGCTTGGTTTAAAAATCAATTTTTGTAGCTAAGTTTTAATTTTAACAGCAAACTGAATTTACTGAAGCTGGAAAACACCGTCCACGCCTAAGCTTAAATTTCAAAGTGACATGACAATTGAAACCGATATCGAAGCAGTGCGGCTACAAGAGCGAGAATACGAAAGTGCGTTGTCAAGCTGCGAGTGAAATGAAAAGAATCCGTACTACTATGTATTACTCCTACGCTAGTCACTACACTACCACGCAGTGCAATCACCGCACCGCATCCACCGCACGCACGACACGATTGACATTATTGACATTGACAAGAACAAGACCAGCGAACAGCAAGAATCTTATATACTATCTGGATATTGCACTAGTAATAAAATTTTGATGATCTGTTTTTTGACCTGGTTTGAACTTTACTGTATCTTCTATCTCGTTTACTCTTTAGACGGGGTAGCCAAGTTCAGGTTTAATTTTCCCAAATAAAATTGCTTAATTCACAGTGCACTATATGTTACTACCAAATTTGGACGCACACAAGTTATAAAATGTGAAGTAAAAAAAATGTTAGCTTTACTTTGTTACTTGCTTGTTATTTCCGCGAATAGCCTACTGACAAAAACACATTTAAGTGATTTCAAATTACATCATTTTTCGTAAAATTTTACTAAAAGTTACGGTAATTATTGCAACGTAATATAGCAACACCATTTGCATATGTCAAACATTGTGATTTCCGCTGTCATTGAGTTATCGTTCGCTTCGAAAGTTTCCAACGGTTTTATGTATTATTTAAGCAGTATTCTGGAGATAATCATCATGAGTTGCATAGTTCGTAGTTGCAGAAATGTGTGGTATCCAGGATCAAGTGTATAATTTCACAGGCAAGCTATTAATTCCATTATTATTACTCAATCGTTTACTTTTTTAACAGAAGCTTATTTCACGTATATCTCGTAACTATTTTATTAAATAGAGACAGATAAAATAAGTTTAAGCCTTTATTATCAGATTTAAGTTCTCATTTTTGGTGTTAGATAAGAGTAAATACAAAAAATCTTGATTGTTAATGAACCATAAAAATATGAAGGAGAATGATTAGGGTAACCATGTTTTAGGTTAAATAAAACCCAATCGCGGAAGGTTTTACGATTTGCCTATGAAGTTAATGGTAATTATATGGAATGTACAGTTACAGTTACATATCAAAAGAACAAACTTATTTCTTATCTACACTAATATTATAAAGAGGAAAACTTTGTTTGTTTGTTTGTTTGTATGTTTGTTTGTTTGTTTGTTTGTTTGTTTGTTTGTTTGTTTGGTTGTAATGAATAGGCTCAGTAACTACTGGACCGTTTTTAAAAATTCTTGCACCATTCGAAAGCCACATTATCCACGAGTAACATAGGCTAAATTTTATTTTGAAAAAAGAGGATTCCGTAAAATATTTGGGTTTAGATACCTACATCTACACTAATATTATGAAGAGGAAAACTCAGGCTCAGAAACCTACGACCCCAAAATCCGAAATTTACGCGAACGAAGTCGCGGGCGGAAAGCTAGTTCTATTATACTTTTTTTGGATATAAGGATTAATTTTTTAGATAACATTTTACTTTTTTTACAGGAACCAAAGCAAGCCCACGTAAAGAAAGTCAATGAGTGGAATAGCAACTCCATATTACGATAGCTTTAGTTGTCAGTGATTTGCACGAATAAGATGGTAACCGTTTATTACGAAAATATTTCAATTTTATATTTTCGGTAATGTAAATTTTGGCTTATAACAAATAAATTAAGATAGGTAAAAATAAATGAATTATGACATACGTATACACATTATACACGCCCTTAAAATCACCATTAATTTGATATATAACTCGTTGATGAATTCTTTGTAGAACTAAAGATATAGAGTAGAATCGGTTTTTTATTTTTCCTGTAAAATTTTCTTTTTCCTATTACCATTTTATTCCCCGGGGGCGACAATTTTACGAAATTTAATAATTCTTAAGAGACGAACTTCTTTTAGTTGATTCACTTGCTTGTTTTTATGATCTTTCTTATGTTCGTAAATAGGTTTAGAATAAAACTAATCATGATTCTCACCTAACGTCCGAAAGTATTGTCACCGTAATGAAAGGGACAGCAAATAACAGTGACGTCATTCAAGGTCAATTTTTTGGGCTTCACTTTTTTCTTCTATATGCAATCTCCAGTTTGAGTATAAGCTTCTTGGCGAACAGCGAAGCGACCAGTGCGTTGTCAAAGTCACTGTCACGTAAAGTGACATTGACATGACAATCACTGAAATTTGTATTGCCATATCAAAAACCCCACCAAGACGCAATTTTAAGATTTTAAAGTTTACTATCATGTCATATTTTCATTCATATGCGCCCGTGATTAAAACTATCAGTTACGCAGTAAAACATTTTGATACATATTTAGAATCTTACTATTTACTTTTATTTTTGTTAATGTGAGACTATTTGGGCTACTGACAAAAACACTCGTTTATTATTTTAAACCAATAAACCGGAAATCAATGACCTTTATAATTATATTATGGCAACTTTGGAAAAAGCGCGGTATTCAAGTTCTTGTATCTGTAAACAGGACACAAAAAAAAAAATGTAGTACATATTTTAATAGTACAATAGTAATGCTACTTAAACTAATTTAAGTGCGTTGTACTTAAGTGTTAATCTTTTGCACCAATAATACAATTTCGGCAGTATTTACACTTTGGTATGTATTTCATGTACCTATTTACTACTTAATTTATGGAATAAGAAATGCTATAAAATAAACTATAATAATATAACCCATAAAATAGTAAGGCACTTAATAAATAGTGATCGTAGGTACGCTTTCATTCATAAACATCAGGCATTTATTACTTAGAATCCCATTACGTAACCCTATTTTCCATCTCCCATTCCCGAAGGACCCGAAGTAAGCATAGTATAAAACTAGATTATAGATTTACTGTAGATTACCTAACTCTTAAGTTGAGGCGGATTTCACAGCTGTTCGGGAGCCCCGTACGGGCTGTTAATACGGACGACCAGAGCGGGAGCACAAATGAGGAACTAGAGCATCGTTTAACAGCGACCCGGATTGGTGCGCATGGGACCCACTCCGAATGCTCTAGTTCCTCATTTATGCTCCCGCTCCAGGCGCCCGTAGCAACAGCCCGTACGGGTCTCCTAGACAGCTGTGAACGCACGCAGCCGAAGATGTTTGTAAATAAGTAGGTACCTACTCTGCGATTGTCCTTTCGCATCTGACTGTAGACTTCACGACATTTAAGAACTTAGAAAATAATTTTGTGTTTTTAAATAATTAGGTAGGGACAGATCAGTTTAGTCAATTTACTCACAGCATTATTATTACGCATTATTTTACAGCTATGCTGTTTTAAATTTAAACAAGATGCTGCAATCGACTTCAACAATTTCGGGAGAAGAACGCTGTGTCTCAATTGTACAAAATTAAACATACTTTAGGGATGGTGGGGCACAATGAGCATGGTTATTTCGTTTTTCATTTTGTCTTTTTAAAACCTTTTTAAATATAGAAAAATAAACTTTGATTGGTTGGCTATGTAAATAATAAACTGCTACTTTTTTCGTGTGTCGATTGAAAAAAGAATGTTATAGTTTGAAGTAAATTAATATAGGCATTTCATTAGCTACTGTTTAGAAGTGGAACAAAACCTAAAAAACATATAAAACGTGTCGTATAAAATTGTTGTTACATTCAGCTACAGTCTAACATTGGGCGGTTTTATTTCAAAAGTGTGACTGCAAATAAAGTTATATTGAAAGTTTAAAACATTTTTTTTTCATATGAAAAATAGATTTCCTCACGAGTAAAGACTGACTTATTCCGAGACTAAATTTTATTCTCGTTTGTTTAAATGTACCCTTAGTCGTGTTATGCCGTACCTTCCTGCCAATGTGTATCAATGTACCCCTGGTTCCTCTGCAGAACTATCATTATCACCCTCGCGATAAACGTCACGCCGATTGTTGTTCTCCGGCCAAGGAGCTCCGTTACTCCAAATGCGATTAAACACAAATAGTTACACACGCGCCTCGTATGAAGCACATCGGACTTTCTGTACCCTTATCATTTAATTTTACTTATTAAGATGTTACATAAATCGGCGCCGCTGCGGTCGAAGCTATTAGCCCACCAGTTGGCTTACTATTCTACGGCAAAAGTAAGTGCTAAATATTCTATAAAGTTAGGAAAAACTCAAAGTTAAGTCTTTAAGTTAAGTTTAAAGACTCTACTTGTTCTGGAACGAATTGAAGAAGATCAACTGCGGGCAGTACATGAAACTCCCGTAGGGTCTGTGGAGCCCTTCATTTTCAGTTAATTTGTAACCTCTATAGCTACAATACTGCTGAAACGTGGAGGTGAATTAAAAAAATCTTATGCAATTATGCCACGGAATAATTACTTATTTTTTTGTAAGTTCAGCAGCATAGGTCATGAAGCAGCATGTAGATTCCCTATGTACCTGGTACATAGTATTTCGGATTCACAAAAAATAATATAAGTTAAACATTTATATCAAAGCTACTGATTCCTTAGCGTGATATGCCTACTTAATTTTTTATGAAGTTTAGAAACAAAACAAGGTAGGATATTCTTTAAATACATAGGTACCTACTTATTAACCAACGGGAAAACTGTCAAAAATGCAGGCAAGGTTTATTTCGTCATCGTTAATCGTGAAAATGTTTTATCTAATAAAATAAATCCGTAATCCGTCGGTAAACAAGTAACCATATTATTAATATCACACCTTACGATTTCCTTCGCATGGCTCGATTTTAGGATAGCAGCGAATAACGCTTCCGTTTTGTTACGCGATAGATTAGATTTACATTCACATGATTATTAGTTCTGATAATTAGGTAACTAAGTGCTCGTTTGTTTTTCAATCGAAACAATTGGCGCTCTAAGCAAAGATAACGAAAGATAAACAAATTGAACAACAGTAACCGTATTATACGCGATAGAAACTCCTAATCCCCGTGTGGTGTCGGGTTAGAATAGCACCTCCCCTTTTCTTCCCGTGGGTGTCGTAAGAGTCGACTCTGGGAAAGGGTTATGTATTGTGGGCGATGGGCTAGCAACCTGTCACTGCAATATTACGTTAAACCATCTGGTTTCCCTGAAATTGCTAAAACTTCCGGGTTCTGGATGAGCTACGTCCATAATAATATACATAATATGATTTACTTAACATTTATTGATTATGTACTAGTGCTGTCAATATTAGTAGGTAACCTTGAATTTATTATCCGATAACTAACAATTACTAACAAATTAGACTACCTAGGTACCTACTACCTGTAACACAAAACGGGGTGTGTGGAGACAAAACTGATATTCAAATCTTGATAGATTTTTTTTTGTCCTACGTAAAGTTAATTTAAGCAAACAACGATCCGGTCGGGTTTATTTTAGTTTTTTAATGGTTTTTAGGTTGTTTCGTTTCGTAACTTTAAAGATAGTAAA
Organism: Adoxophyes honmai; assembly: GCA_005406045.1. Lineage (NCBI taxonomy): Eukaryota > Metazoa > Arthropoda > Insecta > Lepidoptera > Tortricidae > Adoxophyes > Adoxophyes honmai. The sequence goes on along the minus strand of BHDV01070103.1, from coordinate 61,485 downwards.
CAGAATCGTACAATTTCTCACCTCACCCAGAGTTAGGTAAATTGTTGAACCAACACTTTTGGATCATAAAAGCTTCGTTTGTATTTATTTTTTTCGTTACGTACCTATCATACACGCTGCATAGGTACGATTTGTTGGTAGGATATATGTTATTAATAAAGATTTTGCTTGCTGAAGATATAACGAAGCATTAATACATATCAGTAATGCTAATAAATAACAATCTTGTTGTCACGGAAAATTGATTAGTGGAATGGAATCACAAATTACTCACGATAAAGTGTTATTGATTCTCTTCAAAGTTGACATACCTAGCAGTATCTTTTGGGTGTGTTCGCGTATCTATAGATTTGTAGGTATTATACTTATTTAGTTTTGTAAAGCTTGTTCCACATGTGGACTAAGACAATTTTAGAATGTTTTGATAAATTATCTTATAAAACACATAGGCACTAACGAAACGTAGGTACTTAACAAAAAATGGGACAAATGGACTTTATAAATTTTTCGTAAGGAATTATTGAAGAACAACTCTGGATTTGTGTCCCACTGCTGGGCAAAGGCCTCCTCTCATGATCTCCATTCCTCTCGGTCTCTCGAAACCTCCCACCAATCACTCAAGAACACGTCAAGGTCGTCCCGCCATCTGCGCCTGGGCCTGCCTCGCCGCCGCCATCCGTTTTGTGGCTTCCACTCTGTGGCGTTTCTGGCCCACCTGTGTGGATGCATGCGACTGACGTGGCCAGCCCAGTCCCATTTCAGCCTGGCGGTTTTTGCACCGACATCAGCAATGCGCGTTTTGGAACGCAGCGTAGTGTTCCGGATCCGGTCAACCCGTTTCACCCCAAGCATGCTGCGCTCCATTGCTCTCTGGCAAACCTTCAATTTGGTCTTCTGCAACTCTGTGAGTGACCAAGTCTGTGCACCGTAAGTTAGGACAGGCAGTATGCACACGTCGAAGAGTCTCCTCTTCAGGCTCAGAGGAAGATCGTAATTAAAAATATCTTTTAATGACCAATAGCTCTTCCAGGCATTTTGGATACGTCTTTCAACCTCTTTATCCTGTCTATGACTGAAAGAGACTAATTGGCCAAGATAGATGTACTCGTCGACGTATTGCAAATACTGCCCGTCTACCTCTACCTTACGTTTCGTGCTGTTAGTCATCACCTGAGTTTTCGACCTGTTCATTTTTAGACCAACTTGAAGGCTTGCAGAGCTCAGCTGTTGTAGCATTAACTGGAGCTCCGATGCAGAGGAGGAGAAAAGGACAATGTCGTCGGCGAATCTGAGATTGGTTAATCTTGAGTCGCCGACAACGATACCCTTATTCTCCCAAGCGGCCGCCAAGCTTCTGAACACCTGCTCTAACGTGCTCGTAAAGAGTTTGGGGGATAGCGGGTCTCCCTGTTTGACTCCTCTTTCGATTGTAAAAGGCTCTATCAAATATTTAATTTTCATAGTCTAAGCATGCGTGCAGTATATGAAAGGGGCATGAAATAGTATTTTTTTTTCACAACCATGAAAACTATCTAATTATTGAAATCGAACTGAGTAACTCCATGTCTCTACCTAAATAGGTATGTAGCTAGGTATTATGTTAACTTTACTTTTCGACTCAAAAGAAAACAACGAATCTTGATCATCATCACAATAATAAATCATTACTAAAATAGACCATGTATCATTATCTTAACTTGCAAACATAACTTAAGTAATTACTGACCATCTTAAATCACCGAAAGTTGATAAACAGCGTAAACTTTCCTATAAACTTTGTCTTACCACGTACTGATAGCAGCCCGATCATTTAAGAGCGAGCCAGTTCCAATCAAGAGAGCATAGTAGGTACTTGCACATGCAGTTTGTGGGCAACTAACCTACTCAACGAAGTTTAGCTTTCCTCTAACTTCTGCTTCTATTTTTGGAAGTCTGGAATTAGTTATGCCCCTCGGCATCAGCTGGGTATGTGCTCTGCTTTACGCGAAATTGTAATCCTATTGCATTGTACCCTATCCAATTTATTTTATTAAAGGCTGCATTCAAACGTAGCGTGTGGTATCGGGTTTCGAATAATACTTCTCCATTTCTCTCCTATTTTTTTTTATTTATAGATAATTAATTGTATTTTTTAGTTTGTTATAGTTATACTTCGTATTTTTTTTTTGCGAAAGGGATGAATGTGAACAAAATGAGAAATAAAAATTGCATTATTAAAAATATTAAGTAGTATTTGAGTGTAAACCCTAACTTAAAAGGTGATTAAGGAAAATAGGTTATGTTATGGTATATTTCAGGCGACAAGCTAGCAACTCGTCACTATAGTATCTCTTAATTTAAAACCTAGAAGTGGGTTTGGAACGTGAAATAGTCATGATTATGTCGATGTAGCGTTTTGTACGCTCTACCTCAGTGTTTTTATCCTTTTTCATAGCGCGACCCCCTTAGAGGGTTAAAAAAAAACCACGACCCCTTTACTCACTTAGGGATAAGTCCGCCTTTGTAAGTACTTCACCATTTCATTTGACTTTTTTATTTTTATTTCATGTTTTTTTTAACAAATAGGTACGTTTTACAGACGTACTTATTTTCCGGTGCTTCGATAATGTATAAAATTAGAACAAAAATTTTAAAAACAAATTAAAATTAATTATTAAGTACTAATATAATTAAGATGTGTAACGGCTGAAAAAGCGCTTTTTCAGCTGTATATTTATCTTTAAGCGTAGACGTATTCTAATAAACAGCTATTATCTAGCTTTTTGTGTTACTTAGGAGTTGAATAGTTCCATTTAAATTCCCTCTAGAGTTAGTATTGCTTGTCCGCAGCCGCGCCGAGTGATAGCCATCCGGAGAGAGGACCAGTCAGTATGGGAGCGACGGGCGCCGTTCGCGCCCTCCAATGTCAACCGCTTCGTCCGCCAGGGCGTCAAAGTCATCGTACAGCCTTCCAACAGGCGGGCTTACCCTATGCAGGTATTTGAAGCTTTAAAAGGCAGAAAATTCAACATTACCTGAGTATAACAGAAAAAAAAAATGTTGCAGAGAATAAAAAATATTCTTAGAGCAAGTCACTATAGGTATTATCCCGACCCGTTTATTTCACATGAAAAATTGATTTTCTCGTGAGTACCTTCAGACCGACTTAAATATTCCTGAGACTTCAGCCGTAAATATTCAGGAGCTGCCGTTTCGCATTAACGCTGTAAAATCCGTTTTTATGTTGTTACGAACTTTGACTTAACTAACTCTGAATGTAGGCTATTACTATTACAATAAACTTAAACCTATCAAAGGTAATTTTGCTCCCCGAATTGTCCTCTTATTTGACAAAAAAAACTTTTTTATATTCTAGACCTTTTAATGTCCCAGTGAATTATCACACGGGCTGGTCTATTACATTGTGTAGATATTACCACGAACATAGGTCTAACACATCGTTTCTTAACCTCGGGTCGCGACCCAAATTTGGGTCGAGGGCCATATCAAGATGGGTCGCAGGACCCGCGGGATTTTTTTAAAAACAAACTGCAATCACTGCATTTCATTTGTTTTTAATGTTTGATTGGGTCGCGGGCTTCTAATATTTTTGAATTTTGGGTCACCAGGCAAAAAGGTTAAGAACCGCTAGATTAACATCTCTCAGGCAACGTGGTTGATCCCTTCATCCATGTCCCACACAAATCATAATTAAACTTTGTTCCAGTCGTATATCAGCGCGGGCGCAGTGATCCAAGAGGACATCAGCGAGGCCAACGTGATTTTCGGCGTGAAGCAGACGCCCATTGATCTGCTGATTCCCAACAAAACGTACTGCTTTTTCTCACATACCATCAAGGCTCAGGAGGCTAACATGCCGATGTTGGACGCTATTTTAGCCAAGGTAATTAAATTAGTATATCAATTGAAAATTTTGATATGCTTAAAACCATAAGGAACTCGAATAACTAAGTACCTACCTACTCAGTGTTCCCGATTATTAGTCATATCTGGGATTCGAAATAGATATTGACGCCTTTTACGAGCACAGAATGGTAAAGTTAAAGTATTTGAGAATTATAATAAATTGAACCAGCTCGCAACTATGACGTGGACTACGAATTGATCCGAAACACGTCGAGTTGATCTCGATGTACCACCTAAAGACGTGCAAGTGAATCTTTTTGTTTTGCTAATAAGATTTTGATTTTGAGCTGTTTTGAGATGCTTGAGCGGTTGGTCAATTACATATACTACGCTCAATACTCAGAACCACGTCCAAAGATACTCAATACTTTTGAGCAAGCCTGTATCTCAATAACCAGTGTACTTCCAGAACATTCGCCTCATAGACTATGAGAAGCTGATGGACGACGCGGGCAACCGCGTGGTGGCGTTCGGCAAGTATGCGGGTGTGGCGGGCATGATCAACATACTGCACGGGCTGGGGCTGCGGCTCCTCGCGCTAGGACATCACACGCCCTTCATGGTATGTACCGTTTCACAGGACTTGACAGGACATTCCTATGCAGAGCCAAGTTTATAGTTCTCGATACCTTAATATTTGAGTAGATTAGCCACCTCAGGATATGCACCAAGCAATTTGTGTTTCAAAAGGACTTTTGAAGATGATTTATTGGATAGGTACATGTTAGGTTCTTGATTTTACTGGCGTTCTATCAGTGACAGACTCCTATAATGCTCCAACATGAGAAATAAGTAGATACCTATACATTCCAATTATTTACGGTATTTGTACTGACTACAAGACAGGCACGATTTTAAAGGTTGACCTTCGCATAAATTTAAGTTTTAATCTTGCAGATTTTAATTCACTGAAGGTTTGACTAAAATTCCGCAACAACCTCAAAAAACCTACATACTTTCACTATCTACAGTTAATCGATCTGATTCATAGGTATTTACATAAGTACCTATTAATTATTATTTAGTCCTCTTTAAATAGGTACTCCAGCAATGACAAAGATAAAACAAATCTGTGTTCAGTATCTTAATTCGTAAGACTAGATTTAAGTGCTTGTTTAAGTATCGGTTTAAGTCTGAGTACCTTGTTCCAGACTGATAGAGTCACGGTCCTTTTAGAATATCTACTTGAGAATTTATCGCCTTATTAACTTCCTTAGCAGCATTTTGACCTTGAATAAAGCATGCACATTATCGTAAATAGATATTAAAGATGTTTCAATTGACTATTTCATCTTTCATTTTCATTAGCTTTTAACTGAAAATTATACAGTGATCCCTTTGACAGGGAGATATGTAAAAAAAATCATTCCTTGTTCTCTACCTTATACTGATAACTTTCCACATAAAATATATTTATTGGCTCTCTGGATTTGAATCTCCACATGCCACATTTCTTCACCACTGATGGAGAATACCACTTTATTTCGTAGATCATATTGTCATATTTACCGACCATTTAGAACGGTCTTATTGCTGTCACAGCTGCACGTCTGTTAGCAGCAACTTTATCATAGGAAGATTGCAGTCTAAGGGCTATCTCAAATTATTCCCTCGACTAGGGGAGGTCCACTCCGCCGGCGAGACCTCGGAAATGGTCAACGGCAAGCAGGTAACGGCAGAAAGAAACAACTATATAACCTTCTGTACATATTACTACTAGGGACTTATTCTGTGTACCGGTCTTCTCTGCTTTGGAACTTATTTGATAACTTGTACTTCCAGCACATAGGACCAGCTCACAACTACCGCAACTCGAGCATGGCGCGCCAAGCGATTCGCGACGCGGGCTACGAGGTCGCAATGGGCATGATGCCGAAGTCACTTGGGCCTTTAACCTTCGTGTTCACTGGCTCTGGAAACGTTTCCCAAGTAAGATCAGATCATCGTTTATATACCAACACCCTACCTTAGTAACAATAACAATCGTCATTCAATGGCAAGCGCAAAGAAATAGGGTAAGAGGTGGCGTTTGCATTCACGTACTCGTATCAAGCTAGGACATGTGAGTGTCTATTTAATAAGGTTGGAGTGGAATAAGCTACAACTAAACAACTGAATTAGAGACACCCTTAGACTCTACTTATCTTTTTCCTTTAAGACAGACGAAAATATATGGTGAATACATAAAAATGATTTTTCCCATTAGCAATATTACGATTGTTATCTTGGTAATTTCAGGGAAGTCAAGAAATATTCTCGGAACTGCCACACGAATATGTTCCACCAGAAATGTTGAGGAAGGTCGCTGAACATGGCAGTGAGTAAACACATCTTTTTCCCTTAAATTTTACAAGCTTACCATGAGGTAAGCTTGTAAAAATGATTTTGACAAAATAAATGAAGAAGATTCAACAACACCACAATCAGTTTAACTCCAGAGTGAACTTTACCTATTAATTAATCTTGTAGATGGTTATTTTGTAAAACATCAACAACCTCGCACAACTAGATAGAACTTCATAAACAACAACGTTTGTTTCACGAGTTTTATCTAAAGCAATACATAAATAAAAAAATATTTTTTGAGCTTTTTTGTACTGTCGTGACATTTATATGTCTATATTTGTCCAAACCCGCCTCGCTCCTTGTATAGGCCAAGCCACTATAAATCAATCTACATTTTCTATCAAGGTCCGAACAAGATCTACGGGTGCGAGGTGCGGCGGCGCCACCATCTAGAACGCAAGAACGGGGGAGGCTATGATGCGCAGGAGTACGAAGAGCACCCTGAGCGGTACATCTCTACATTTGCGCAAAAGGTATACATTTTTTTACGAGTCTAAAGACTTACGTTCATCATTATAGTACCACTAGCTTTTGCCCGCGGCTTCGCTCGCATTAAATTCGGAATGACACAGAAGAGATCTAAGAATTGTTTGAATACGATATGAATATTGTATATGTCTTTCAATTAGGGAATAGGATAAAAAGATTCTAGGCATGAGCTATATAGAAAACATTGATAAACTGCGGAATGCTCCATAAATACTTTACAACCCTCATTTTAGAGAAGTGATGGATTATAAAAAGACAAAGTAGCCTATATCCCTTCGACTATTTCCATTTACCTGCATGCCAAATTTCAAGCGTCTAACTTAAGCGGTTTAGATTTTCCATACAACGGGATTTTCCCGCTAATTCCCGTTTCCGTGGGAATTTCGGGAATTCCTTTCTTAGTGCACCTCTACGGTACTTAAGCTACGTCCCTTCCAAATTTCAAGTGCCTACGTTTAGCCGTTTAGGCTGTGCGTCGATCTGTCAGACAGTCAGTCAGTTTCTCCTTTTATATATTTAGATTATACCTCCTCTATAATCTAGGAAGATTAAGAATGTTGTAACTAACAAAATTTTTGAACAGTCCTTGAGACAGAGGTATCTAAGAATAGAAGAAATTATGATTTAAGATAGCAGAAACAGGTAAATATGGGGTGAAAAAAATCAGGTCGATCGAACAGAAGAGCAAATTATAAAATAAGATAGAAGAGAAGAGCGAAGAGCGAGCAAAGGCATTTTTATAAATTCCATTTTACCTACTTAGTATTTCTTTATTGCACCTATTGCTCTGTAAATCGTTTTGGAACACTCCAAACTTAATAAAAAATATTTTTTTTAATGTAATCAACGTTTTAGGTGACGAAAATCCTTAGTTTATTTATGTCTTGTTTATTCAATCGAAAATGGAAACCTGTATCTAACTAAACCAAGCCACAGCAAAAAGATAGTAATTAACATTAGGTACACATCGGTATTAGCTCGTCGTCAACAAAGATTGCGTTGGCTTTACCCTTGCAGCTTATCTTGTGATAACATTTGCTAATAAATACGTGTAAAACAACATTTGCTCGCCTTATCGGTCACAAGAGCCGGTTAATTCAATGGATTGTGTGAATCAATTTCGCTTTTATTCGACGTCATTATAGCCTTGCCTCTATTTTATCTACATTTTTATTACTAAAAACAATGCTCAAGAAAGAGTTGCTAAAAAACAGGTTGTAGATAGATAGGTAAAAGATTAACAAAAAAAATAAACAGAGAAATAAAAATTACTCAGCACTCCAGTATTATAATCTTTACCTAAATGCGCAGAAAACTCAGGGCCCATCACGATGCGTAATAGAGTTGTTTTGTTTATTGTTATTATTGATATCATTTCTATAAATAGTGTTACAAATGCCGCCTGTCCCCTTTGACTTGGCTAATACTTATCTACATCACTCTGCCTCGAACCGATTCGCTATGAGATTCGCTTAAAAAGTATGTACAACAAAAAAAGAAATCACGACTTTCCATTTCTTGAGTTCCCTACATTTCGATCCTTAGTAATTTTGGAAAAAACTCGAAGTGACTTTCCAAAAAAAAATTAGTATCGACCTTGTGGGAGACAAATAATGAATATGAAAATTCCTAAAAAAATCTTCACAGGGGTTTCAGTTGCGTACACCCGTATAAAATATGAGAGTTTAAAATATTTACGGTCAATTTCCTGCCAACCAGTATATTTTATAGTTATACCATTAAATACTATAAAATATCATAAATAATTCATACACCTCACTATCACCTGAACTCTAGAGCCGTAACACAGTATGGCGCCGAGCTCAGACGCCAGAGGTGGTAGGGAGAGTAACAATTTCGGCGGTGTACAACAGCGGTGTGTAACAAATGTGTAAATCCGCCACTGCTGTGGCAGATAATCTTCTTCATCTTAAAGTGCCACTTCATCACTGAAGGTTGGCAGTAAGTTCTTTAACGCTTCCTATCCATAGCGAGGCTAAACAACTGCACGGTCTTGATGCCTGCCCTCTCTCTTATATTCCGGAACCATGACAATTTCTGTCTTCCAACAAATAATTGATTAATTGATCATCTCCGTCTTACAGATAGCACCGTACACCTCAGTGCTGGTCAACTGCATCTACTGGGCGGTGGACAGCCCCAAACTGCTGACGATCCCGGATGCCAAGCATCTGCTGCTGCCATCGCATGCCCCTTGGCTGCCGAAGAGTGTCGGGGCGCCTGCGTTGCCCCATCGGTACGTACCCAGCAGGATGACTAACTAAAGGATTTTTGGGATTTAGGATTTGCTCACGCACACGGGGTTGGCTTAACCTACAAAAACTTTCACGGTATGGATCATACGCAGGTTCGTGTTTCAGTAGGTAGGCAGAGCACATGAATTCAAAAATCCAGTGCCACGTTTAGCAAATTCAGGGTAACCAGATAGTTAAACGTGATATTGCGGTGACAGGTTGCTACCCTATCGCCCACAATACACTAACCCTTTCCCAGAGTCGACTCTTACGACACCCACGGGAAGAAAGGGGGAGGTGCTATTCTAACCCGGCACCACACGGGTAACAGTTTTCTACGGGCTGCTTAACGGTATAGACGTGTTCAAAAATGATCAATGTCAGAAAAATTCAGGAGAATTATGTGTCGCTATCATACTTTACAAGTTCACGCATGCGGCCAATCCCGCGTGCGTTAAAAACACCCTAACAACCATTCGATCAATGTTTTCGTTTCATACTTATTTTATTACCAAACAACTTTCGGAACCGGAGATTTGTATAGGTACAGAAAGAAATCAAAATGGTGATACAAAATAAGTTTTTCCTATTCAGCTAATGCAGGACATTAGTTTGATTAATTTTGAAATCTCCATACCTCAATGGTCGTGATTTCACGTTTGCGCAAGTGCCGCGGTCGACACAGCCTCCATACGATTCTTCGTGTTAATCGCAAATGAAACCGACCAACTCTTGATCGACTTTATTTCACTAGATCAGTGGTTCCTAACCTTTTCAATGTCACTACCCCTGTGAACAAGTATGGGAATTGAGTTTACCCCTAGCTAATTTAAAATAATTAAAATCACACATATTCAAACATACTATTATTTTGTTTAGTGCCATCTGTTACCCCCCTAGAATTTCCATTTTACCCCTAAGGGGGTAATTACCCCCAGGTTAGGAACCACTGCACTAGATGCTCAGTCTTATTTGCCGAGATTGTACCTACTCGAACGATGAGTACAAAATCCAAATGCGAGTATCGTAACTCCGAATGCAGCAATCAAAGAAGTAAACACAAAATGCTTTTTTTTTATTTCTCAGAATGCTGGCAATTTGCGATATATCTGCGGACCCCGGCGGCTCCATCGAGTTCATGAACGAGTGCACCACTATTGACACGCCGTTCTGCCTGTACGATGCTGACCGCAACAAAGATACTAAGAGGTTAGTTTTATTCGGTTTACCGAAAACACTTAAAACAATACGACACTCATCAATAACTAGGTTCACAATATATGTATAAACGTATAATATTTGAATTTGCTTCGTTTCGGGTACTTCTAATTTGGCTTCTATTTTGGTCTAAGTAACTGGATGTTGATGTAATGCGTATTACGCATAGTGCGTAGTGCGAAACATGTCGAGCTAAACTCGAATTAAGACGTGGTCTGCCCTACGATTCCTACGAAGAGCCTTTGTCAACGAAGGCCCACACCGCAGTTTAGATATGCTCCGCCGGCGAAACCTCGCGAAAGGTCTACGGCAAGCAGTAATGATACAAAGCGACAGCAATATTTTAACGCCTAAACAAGTCCAGGAGTGGACCTTTATGTAGTAGTTACCTATTCTGTGCATTTCTATCAGTTTTAAAGGCCCCGGCGTGCTGGTGTGTTCCATCGACAACATGCCGACGCAGCTCCCTCGGGAATCAACGGACTTCTTTGGGGACCTTCTCTTCCCGTACGCCGAAGACATCATGAAGTCAGACGCCTCGCGTCCTCTGGAGGAGCATAACTTCTCGCCCGTCGTACAAGGGGTAAGCAAGTGTTGTCATTGACGGACTTATAAGCCCATCCCAAATTGAGATATCCTAAAAGAAAAGAAGTACCTTTTTTAATTTTAAAATAAGTACATTCATAACTTTCATAAGTTACTAGCAAATAAGTTTCATTTCATACGCAACTTAACGCACTGTACTCATAAATAAGTACTACATTGATTCAGTATTATATTGCATACTGTCGCGTTGCTTTTGACAAATCGATATCATAACGACATGTTTGTCTGTTGTTATAACAAATTGCTCTTGATTAAGTAGATTAAGACGGTTTATCTGCAATACGTTTAAAGTATTCCACTCATTTTGATTTAATGTTTGAGTTGTTTTATCGTCTTTAATTAAAATGGACGTTCCACAGGCTATAATAACGAGTAATGGAAAACTGACACCACCATTCGAATACATCAACGATTTGAGATCATCGAATAAGTAAGTTTTTTTACAACCTTTATGCCAAACTTTTATGCTTTAAATAATAATTAAAAATACGACATATTTACTATACCTCTCATGAACTATCACTTACATCTTGAATAAAATTTAAATTAATCTTGTCTTGCAGCAGGTCTCGTCACAAGGTGGAAGGCAACGACCAGGAGAAGTCGATAGTGATTCTGGGCAGCGGCCTCGTCTCCGCCCCAGTAGTCGAATACCTTGCCCGGGACAAGAGCATGTCGGTTACAGTTGGTAAGTACCTAGTATTAGGTATATTGAATAACAATTAGTGTATAATATAAAGCCAAAAGATTCGATAAAACTTTAGGGCTGCACCAACTTGTGCTTGGATATTGTGTAAAATGGCCCCATGTTGGGCGCCATTGCTTTCATTTCGGGCACTAGCAGTATCGGCTGTTTTTTAAAGTTATTCGCAGTGTCTCCTCTGCTGCCTACATTTAAAAAAAATAATGGTTACAGACCATTTAGTTCTAAGAGAAAGTGTGCAATTTAACTCTATTTTTTCATACAGTATTAAGTTTTCAGACGGACAAAATAATGTTAAGGTATGATCCGATGATGATGGTCAATGATGAGGTTGTGAAGTTTTTTGACATTGCTGTCAAACTCCTAATTATAACCTGTATCGCATAATGTACAGTATCTTCCAAGTGGCCACAGACCACAATAAGTGACCATTCCATACAATACTAGTTAAATATTTTTATGTGTTCCAAAAAAGACTCTTACAACACACCCACCTTATTTTCACCCAGCTTCTCAAGTAAAAGAAGAGGCCGATGCTCTAGCGGAGCGCTACGGAGTGCGTGCCGAATACCTCGAGGCCAATGACGAGGGAGCGCTCCGTGCGTTAGCGCAGCGAGCGCGCCTCGTGGTATCTCTATTGCCATATGAGCTACATGGCGCCGCCGCGCGAGCAGCCATCGCGGCCAAAGCGCACCTGGTCACGGCCTCCTACGTCCGCCCTGAGGTTCAGGAGCTCCATGACCAGTGAGTACCTTCTTAACCCCTCCTCCAAACTACTCGCAAAGTTGAAGGAAGTTAGAATACGATAGTGTAGAGGCACTTCGGCTAGCGAAAAAAAGAATAAAATGACGAACTCATCAGTAACTGTAAACATGGCATTTCTTGTTTTGTTTGCAGAGCGAAGGAAGCTGGCGTGACTTTGCTTAACGAGGTGGGATTGGACCCCGGCATTGATCATCTGCTTGCTCTGGAGTGCATCCACGATGTCCAGAACCACGGCGGTCGCATCGATTCCTTTGTTTCCTACTGCGGAGGTCAGTGAACTGGTAAAAATGTACAGGGTATCCCAAAAAATTGTGTCAATCAAAAGTCCGGAGATAGACCACCCCGAGGGGCATCCGAATACTACGCGATTTTTTGTAGTTTACCTATAGTCGCCATTTGATTTGATTTTAATTATGTGTTTGCAAAGCACGGCACCAATTTGAAAAAAAAAACATCATTTTAGGCCTCTGTTACCAATAATGTCTATGTACGATATGTACTAGGTCAAGAATTCACAAAAAAAATGAAAAAAATTGTAACTCGTTTAATACAAAAAATCGCGGAACGTAGGTACATTGTGGTGATTCGGATACCCCTAGGGGTAGTCCATCTCTGGCTTGACGCTATTTTTTGGGACACCTGTATATCTTAACATTTGATGTATGTTTCGACCACCAAAATTAATATCGCATAAATCTTTTAAACAGGTCTACCGGCGCCGGAATTCAGCGACAATGCTTTAAGATATAAATTCTCTTGGAATCCTCGCGGAGTGCTGCTCAACACCATCTCTGCAGCCAAATACTTGAGCAGAGGCCAGGTGTGTATTGTCCAGTTTCTCAGTCATCAATGAATATCAAAGCAATTTGTTTGGTTGATCTGATTGATGGTCAGGCATAGCTGACCTTGCGATCTATACTTAAGCGACATAGGTCAAATCAAAACTCAACGAACAGTAGTCTTTCAAATGGTCTACCTTATTTATCAAAGTTACCAAAATATTCTCAATTATGACTATGGAGATGACATCGACTGGTGTTACAATTTGAAAGGACTTCAAGAGTGACATTTATTTTTCATTTGAGTAAAGGATACAGAATCCTACAAGTCCTTAATTGTATCAATTTCTTAGGTGGTAGAGGTCCTAAGCGGCGGTGAGCTGATGTCAGTAGCCCGCGACCTGGACTTCCTGCCAGGGTTCGCCTTCGAAGGGTTCCCCAACCGGGACAGCACCCACTACGCCAAGTTATACGGGATCGAGGATGCTCATACTATTTTCCGGGGCACCATCCGGTATAAAGGTAACAGCGAGCCAACAACTAATATTGTACCTTTGGAGATAATTGTAAGGAACTTTTCTTGCGTAAATTCAAAACCTTCAATTTCATTGAAAGAAAATTAAAATGGAAAGGTATTCTATTTGTTGATCTTCACTTGTCAGGATATGCTGAAACAATGAAGGCTATGCAGTTATTCGGCCTTGTAGACCCCAACCCACACCCATCGCTTCATCCCGAAGGACCAGAAATTACTTGGGTAAGATTCATATTTATTAAAAATTTAATTTCTTAAATGCTTGTGTGTGAACCCATATTATAGCAGTGTGTTTTTTCTTCAGCGTCAATTTGCCTGCGAGTTGCTTGGACTGACGGATTCGTCGATATTCTATGAGAATCTGAAAGGGCGGTTGTCCGAACGGATTGGGGCCGCTGGCGCGCTGGGCGTCGAGTCGTTGGGTCTTCTGGAGGACAATGCGATCGTGAAGCGCAACACGCCTCTGGACACCATTAGCCACTACCTCACTAAGAAACTGCAACTAGGTAAGACTCGGGGCATGTCTTACTGTAGTACCGACCTTGGGTAGAACCCAAGTAATTTCGATTTTGTTATAATTGTGTAAATAGCCGTGATAGCCCAGCGGTTCGAACTGTGGCCTCTCAAGCAGAGGGTCGTGGGTTCAAACCCCGGGCTGGCACCTCTGAATTTTTCGGAATTTATGTGCGATATCAAATTTGATATTTATCACGAGCTATTCGGTGAAGGAAAACATCGTGAGGAAACCTACACACAGCGACGAAGTAATTCAACGTTGTGTGTGAAGTTCCCAATTCGCACTGGGCCCGCGTGGCAACTATCGCCCAAGCCCTTTCATACTGAGAGGAGGCCTGTGCCCTGCAGTGGGACGTATATAGGCTGATGATGATGATGTGTAATTAATTGGTTAATTAACAGTTTTTTTTTCGGTAATCAGGTCGCCAGGCCACCAGGGTATCATATCAACTTCGAGACCTTTATAAATTAATGACCTTATTTTTAACCTCCCTCTCTGTCTAAGGGTTTAACAAGAGTTATCTATCACAAGTCATACCTATATAGATATTTCTTATGGCCCATTACTTACCTAGGCTAAATCTTTCGTAGGCAATTCAAAGCGAATAGAATTGCGAAGCGATCCGATGCTAAGCAACACGACTCAGCCACATCACATTCAGAGTTAAGCACACGGGCGTAGCCAGGATTTAGTTTTGGGGGGGGTTTGACAAAAAAAAAAATCGGCCAAGTGCGAGTCGGACACAAAAAATCACGACTGTTGTATGGAAGCCTGAAATTTTCGGGGGGGGTTTGAACCCCCAAAACACCCCCCCTGGCTACGCCCATGGTTAAGCATATGATCAAACTGTCTTTAAAATTCCAGAAAAAGACGAAACCGACTTCGTGGTACTCCGTCACGAGGTAGGCGTGACGTGGAGCGACGGGCGCAAGGAGCGGCGCGAGGTGACGATGGCGGTGCGGGGCGAGCCCGGCGCGCACACCGCCATGGCGCGCACCGTCGGCCTGCCCACGGCCATCGCCGCCAAGATGCTGCTCGACGGTAAGGCACATAATTTTAAACAAAAAAAAACCGACTTCAAATTTGGGCTATACTGAAAGCATTTGTCTAATAATGAGGGTGACCTTCCATCACCAGCAGGCCTCACTAATTACTGAAATTATGATTTCCAGTCTGCAGGTGCATTCAGTATTGAAAGAATTATCCTTTAACTCCTTCCATCATCAGCTCAGTCATATTTTTTTTTACTGCCAGACGTAAATACAGGTGTAGCTTTGAAAAATGTACTAAAAACATTACCTGTGCCAATAAAATTTGAGGGTTGCCCTCGATTTCCCTCATATTCCATCACCAGATCAAGATATGCTGGCAATGGGACCACCTGGAAACTATACCCTTTCAAACAAAAAAAAAATCCAAATCGGTCCAGGCGTCTTCGAGTAATCAGCGAACACACATAAAAAAAAATTATGATGATAAAAAAAAAATAATAATAATAAAAAAATATCCCGACGAATTGAGAACCTCCTCCTTTTTTTGAAGTCGGTTAAAAACAGGCTGAGTAGGGAGGGATTTTGAAATTGTTCTTAATCATTCGTGGCGTACCATAGCAATAAAATACTAAATAGACGGATACACCAGTTTTTTCCCAAAAGACTACTCTAACGTTCTAGCGCCAACTATCGTCAAGCAGTACTTAGAATTTCCCAAAGAAAAAAAAAATTGCAGTTTTTGCCACGGGACTCTACGAGCGCGAGTCCGACTCGCACTTGGCCGTTTTTTTTATAATTTGTTGACAAAATAAGTTTAAAGTGTGTTTCTCTTTTGTTTAACTAAACAAATGATCAGTAAATTTTACGAATAAGTTGTTTAAAATGCCAATTTAAGTTTCCATTCGCGAGTGGGGCCCCAAAAACAGTATTTCATTTGCTAATTTCAAATGTTTCCTATTGCAGGTGAAATTCAAGAGCGAGGAGTGGTCCTGCCGTTCTCACCGGTTGTGTACAAGTCTCTTTTGTCGCGCTTGCGCTCTGACGGCATAACTGCCAAGGAAGTTATTAGGCCACTTAACTAATTTCTTAGGACATCTAATTTCCCGTTTATAACATTTTCATAGAAATGTATCAATTTAAATTCCATAAATTCACGTCATGGAAATCCATTTTAATTTTGAAATTCAAACAAACTAAACATTTTGATGGTATAGAATAGCCTACGTCGTTCGTAGAACTGCTACGCTGCTACAGTAATACGTAGAGTCGTAGCAAATGCTACGAACTTAGTTAAAATTGTATGCATGTGTGAGAAGTGTGTAAAATTTTAGCAAGTATATTATTATTTATTTTAGTCGAAAATTTTGGTAATGTGAAAGGGTGGTGATAATTTAATTCAGAGCGAGGAGTAGGTATAATACATAACATACCTACCACATGAATTTTACTTTACGGTAATGTACTGTACATACCGTTTCATTTTAACGAACAAAGACGTTTCTACGATAGCTTGATAAAATCATCCAGCTTAGCACGACAAGGCGTGAGTAGAGTTGCGCCCGAGATAGACTTTACATGTCACTGTCTAACTAGAGACGTCAGAAAGTGACAGGTGGTGTCCCGCGCGAAACGACTCGCGCGGTGCTGTGCTAAGGCTACTCAGCGCAATGCATAGGGGAAATGTTTGACGGTGTGACGAGATTGTATTATTTTTAAGCTATTTTATTGTTAGTTATAGCGATTAAAATTGAGAATACACCTCATAGTGGCAGGTATCAACTGTATGAAATATATGTCACCGGAAAATAACACATTCCGTAAGTTTATAAATTTCCTAGGAAGTTTATAAACTTTCGTAAGATTCCAAACGGGAGACAAAAAATGTTATGACGCCCACATTTTTCAAAATTTAATATAATCTAACCTAACCTAACCTAATCTAACATAAATAAAGTTAATCTGATCTAAATTAACATAATCTAACCTAACCTAACCTAACGTAAATTTATTATTTTACGGAAATGCGGCCGTAAAATAATACAATTTGTCTGTCGTTTGGAATCTTACGGAAGTTTATAAATTTCCTGAAAATTTTTAGGAAATTTATAAACTTACGGAATGTGTTATTTTCCGGTGACATATACAAGGAATATAAAATCTGTTCGTAAGTCCCGCTGTGTGCTTGTTGTGGGTAATTAAAAGAGGCATGTACATTTTAAGTCAGTGTTGATAGCTTTGCACTACAAGGCAACAGTCAGTAGTACTGAGTCAAGTACAGTCGATTCGCGCGTGTTGCCGAGCTAAGCCTACAGTTCTCGAAGGTTCTCATGTTATCAGTCGAGAGGTCAGTATGTAGGTATATTATGTTTGGCGACGTAGCGCAGTCGCACATATCTCTGTACCTTTGTTATTATGGCGATGACCGTAACTTGTAAATATTGTGTGACTTTTGGATATGAACTTATGACCATGTTGTGACCAATAATATTATTAACTTGTAAATATGTATTAGAATTTTCTAATTACTAGTAAGGTTTACTGGTGTCTAAGATTATGTAGCAACAATGTTTGCAAATAAATCGATTTAAAAATTGGTAATGTTTTATTTATCTGCATTTTTGAGGAGGAATTAAGTACGCAATTTTGATTGCAATGTTGGTTTTTTTTTGCATACATACATACTTACAATGTCAATTTCCAATTGGGGTAGGCAGAGCATACGAATCGTGACATAGAGGAAATCATGAATATGATTCTATCACGCGAGATAGGTGGTCACGTCACCTGTCAAATATAAAGAGTAAGCTTTGTAAAAGTGCACAAATTGTTTCAGATATTCCAATTTTAAAGATTAGAAAAATGTGCACAAATTTTTCAATTGCGCAATTCGCATTTTTTATTATTATGCTAAATAATCTTCAAAGGCTGACTCGTTTTCTGCATCCAACAGCACAACTCCTTTTCTGATAACTATTTTTAAATTAACCATGCATTTTTATGGATATTTATATTAAATCGTGTCACCACGGAAAGTTTCCATAGTCAATTATTTCTTAATAGGTGCAACTTTTTGGTCCTTACCCGAACTTATAAACCAGAACAAAACAATATTTTTGCAGGTATAATAGTAGCCCAGAAGGTGCAACTGGTGCATCCCTAGGGACCCCCTGACGCCTATCAATCTGGCGGGAAGGAACTTTAAGTGTAGAAAGGAGGTTTTTACAGCTTTTAGTAGGCATGCCTCTCCAGAAAGGAGAACCCCACAACCGTGACGTCGTCTCCAAGACGCGGCGGTTTGCTAGTGGCAGATTGCTAGCCTGTCGCCTAAAATATGTACCTATACCTAAACCTATTTCCTTAATCGCCTCTTACGACATCCACGGAAGAAATAGGGAGGTGTTATTTTAAACCCGACACTACACAGGTTTGGGTGAACATGCATTTAAAAAATATACTATATACAACCTTTTTTAGTAGTTAGTTAAAATAAATGAAAAATAGGTAAGTCATGCCCGTGTGTTTGAATGAGTTCGGTAGGTTGACCAATAAGGTTCAAAATTTTCATAACGATAATTTTGTTGCAAGTCAAATAAAACCCTCAAAATAAAAAGAACCAATTTTTTTAATCGATTTATTTTTCCTAAGCTAACCTCAAACTTAGCCCTCGGCACGAAAACAAGCGAATAGTCGTATCTGTCTTAAGACAACAAACATTTTCGATTTCAGCAAGGCAACTGCTGAAAATGAAAATACTGTTATCTAGTAATGTCAACTGGAAAAAAAAGGTGTGTCATGTTTGACATTCTTATATCATTTTTTTGCTAACTTAAAATGTTTATTCACATGACCTGATTTGCTGTTTTGAATTATTTTTTACGGTTATTTTTATAAAATTATTAAGCTAAATCCCGATTGTGTCGTGACACGTTCCTCCTTGAGTTGTAATTGCGTGACAATTTTACAATGATGACTTTGCGTTAAAGTCTTCTTAAAATGGAAAACGACCCGAATAACACTGTAAGTAGCTTGGCGACACCAGTGGCCTGGCCGCCGCCGCCGCCCGCTTTAGAGGCTCCCGACAGCCGCTACTTCCTTACAAATAACTGCTAGATTTACAAAACTAGATTTATTGTTCCTCGGAGGTTATCAACAAGTTGTTTACATGGAATATGATGCTGTTCATAAAAATATATTGGAAAAGATAACCTCTACGTATACGGATCCAGTATCAGCTTGCGAACGGTCAACTAATGCTTCGTTATCGTGAAAATTATACATAACCTTGTTTTTGTTCACGTGTATTCGCTTGCTTGTATGACCATTGCAGTTATTATTATGTTTTCATTACAAGCTTTCTAAGCATTTATATACCTACTTCCAAATATCTATTTCTAATAATTCGCTACAATAAAAGTAAATAATTGTACAGGTACGATACTGATTTTCATCAAAAACTTAATGCACTTGCTTTTACAGCCATTACGATTCGGTTTTGAAATCTACGATAGTAGAATCAGCTCTTCTGCCTACTTCTTACTTATACGAGTTTTTTTTATTCACTGTTAGAGCACAACACTGGTTCTGGAATAAAGAGCTTACGTAGTTAATACAATAAAAAATAATGGGTTCGCGAACATCTGCTCTCACTAACCTACCTACGGAAAAATACATTGTTTCCATGCTTTGTGTAATCGCGATTTTTTATTTTTATACAAACTCTGCGTACTTAGGTATGTAGTTACAAACAAACACAAGAAACGTGGCACATGGCTGCCCAAACTTTGGTGTGGTCATTTTTTTTTTTGAGGCCGGTTCCAGGTTTTAGGTTGATATAATGAACACATTAATTACATACATACATACATATACTCACGCCTGTATTCCCAAGAGGGGTAGGCAGAGCACGTGAATTCGAAAATCCAGTGCCACGTTTAGCAATTTCAGGGTAACCAGATGGTCAAACGTGATATTGCAGTGACAGGTTGCTAGCCCATCGCCCACAATACACTAACCCTTTCCCAGAGTCGACTCTTACGACACCCACGGGAAGAAAGGGGGAGGTGCTATTCTAACCCGGCACCACACATAATAGTGGTGCAGATTTAACGCGATTGCGAAGATCAGCGGGCTTGGCACAGCAAGGCGCGAGTTAAGATACGCGCGAGATAGCTATCACTGTCTAACTAGAGACGTTACAAAATGACGGGTAGACTTTCCCATCCGTGAGGCGACTAGAGCGTGTTACAGTGCTAAGCCTACAGGTCTCGCTTTCGCAATACACACGTAGATCGTTGGCCTAGAGATCAGTAGCGACGTTAGGGTAGGACGCGGTTGGGCGACCCAGGGCGCCGGGTGAAAGGGGCGTCACATGAACCCCTAAGGCCGTGGTCGTCTTCACCCGCCGCCCGCGTCCAACAACGGCCCGCCGCCCGCGGCGTCTGAATAATAGTAGTAAATGGAACAGTTGTCGGCCGCGGGCGGCGGGTGAAGGCGATCACGGCCTTAGTAGCCTATCGCTCTAAGTTGGGTGGTGCCATAGAAAAATCGTCGGCCATGGGGGACCGGTACTCCTAAAGATCAGGTTTATGTCCTGCGCAGACGGCGGGTCGCGAAACAGGGCGGTGCATGTCGGTGGCGGCGATGCAGGCGCTGCACCGGCTGCGCGAGTGCCGGCTGCTGTGCGACGCGATCGTGCGCGCGGACGACGGCGCCGCCTTTCCCGTGCACCGCGCCATACTCTCTGCCTGCAGTCCATACTTCCTGTGAGTAGACCATGAAAGCACCCTGTAATATAGATATATCAAAGCTATAAATACAGCCGTACTACAGTACTGCTCGTAGTGCCATCCATACGTAAAATTCGAGTTACATTACACGTTACACTCGTCTGGACTTAGGGACCGCCTTTCGAACCGAGAGAATTTGGAATTGAAGCAATTAAATTTTGATTAATTTAATTGAGGATCGTTGAGTTGATCGTCTCTTACAGGCAGTCTCTCGTTTGTATACGGCTCCATGCAAAATCAATCTCTTAAGAGGAAAGTCGATTTTTCTTTATCCTTTTTAAGTTTTAAGTGTCACCTACCTATGGCAGGTGGCAAAATGCACAGAAATTAATATGACTAAGCCCACGACTGGATATGTAGTAGGTAACGGCATGTTGGACACCGAATGTATGTAGGTACTGTTTTTGTATCAAGCGTACCTAAGTCCTACTAATATTACAAATGTGAAAGTTTGTGAGTATGTTTGGATGTTTGGATGTTTGTTACTCTTTAACACAAAAACTACTGAATGGATTTTAATGAAACTTTACAGTAATGTAGCTTATACATCATTATAGCACATAGGCTACAATTTATAAAGATTTTGTTTGAATTTCTCAAAATATGACGATAGGAAAAATAGTAGGATTCCGCAATTGTCAACGTAAAAAGCTATAAATTGGCATCCGGGCTGTAACTAACAAGATCTCTTCTGTGTTACCCTGAATTTAACGCGAGCGTAGCCGCGGGCAAAAGCTAGTGAGAAATATAACTCTTTCCCAACAATTTTCGAAGACGGAAGAAGAAAGACAGCCTTTAAATTATTGGGTGGCAAACATCACCACACTTCACCATTGTTCATAAGGACGCGTCTATTACTGACTACGTATAGGTATTTAAATTACGATGATGTTTCCGTAAAATAGATTCTTTGAATGTTATCTAATATTACGGCTCAGGGCTCTGTTCACGACGACGCTACACTCCCGCGAGCAGAGCGACGTTCTGATCTCCGGCGTCCGGTCCGAGATCCTCCTGCTGCTGATCGAGTACGCGTACCTGCGCCGCATCGACGTCACCGACGCCAACGTGCACGAGCTGCTGATGACCGCCGACTTCCTGGCCTTCCTCGGCGTGCTGCAGCTCTGCTGCGACCACCTCCGGACCTCGCTCAGCCCCAGGAACTGCCTCGGAATCATGACGTTTGCTAGGTATGTTCATTCTTATGAGTCTTCACGAACTGCTTCATTTTCTTTACTTGATCAAAGTGCTACAAAAAGCGAAGGTTAAATTTTCGCGTCACACACAAAATATTGCTTCTTTAGTTAGGTACGTGTTAACAGACATTTTTATTTAAACTAATTACAGTGTAATCCGTTTATAATGACATCGAAGGGAATCGCCAAACACGTCATAATAAGCGGTCGTCATACAAAGCGTTTCGTAATAAAAAAAATAAGACATTATCATTTTCAATATTTGGTGATATGAACAAAATAATAATGACAATTATTGTGCAGCCTTCTTCGAAAGAATAATTAGCCTCGTGCTGAACGTCGTCGGGAATCAAAAAACATCACTGAAGGCTTAAAAACTCATTTCGGTCATTATAACAGGACTTACTTTGTTAAAAATAGGTCATAATAATTTTAAACAAAAAAAAACCGACTTCAAATTAGCTTTATCCTAAAAGGAAACTTCTGTTTATGTACATATTTACTAAAGGTAAGGTAGATATACGCCGTAGCTCTCAGCAGATTCAAGGCTTTAGAAGGAATAGCACTATCTGATTTAGAACCCTCTAAACTGTTAAGTAAACCCCACGATGAACGAGCATTAGCAGAAATGCAACGCTTGAGAAGCAGCAGGCCTGGCTAATTACTGAAACTATAATTTTCAGTCTGCAGGTGCATTCAGTATCGAAAAAAATATCCTTTAACTCCTAAAAATTAAGGAGTTGACCTTTCATCATCAGCTCAGTCATATTTTTTTTACTGCCAAGCGTAAATACTGGTGTAGCTTTGAAAAATGTACTAAAAACATTACCTGTGCCTATAAAATTTGAGGGTTGCCCTCGATTTCCCTCATATTCCATCATCAGGTCAAGATATGCTGACAATCGGACAGCCCCGGATCTTCATTTTTTTTCAGGGGGGGCAAAAACAGAAAAATGCCGCCCTCGACCCTCGACCGTTTTTGTTCATTATTATTTTTGTACATACATATTATTATATCATGCTATATATAAATAGATAGACATCACGCAGGTTTGCCCAAATCACCCAAATGATTTTTTGGGGTGAACAAAGCACAAGAAACGTGAAATAACCATGGATTTGTTTTACGTTTTTAGCCATTTCTAGCACATTTTTTAGGTTTTAAGTTAAGGGTAGATACAAAAGTGATGCGAAATGGAGAGGTGTATTCTAAGGGTCTCACCAAACCAGTCGACGCTGATTCGGCTTTTGACGAGTGTTTTACACCACACGACACTATACGTATTTAGCCGATCGGCATTCTACGCGGCTTAACGCCCGCGTTCAGCCGTCTCATCCTCCGTACGGCCGTCGAGACGGTCGATCGCCTGCGATCTGCCGTCGCAACCGCCGTACAGCGGCGATCGGCGCTGTCGAGCTCCGTACGGCCGTCGAGACGTCCGACAGGCCGCGAACAGCCGTTGAGTCGGGCGAACAGGTGTGGGAAACAGCGGATGATCGGGAATGGTAAATCTCATTTTCGGAGACTGGTTCTTAGTAACAACGTGAGTTGTGAATTGGACAGACGTGTTTTAGATTATAATGAAATAATTCAAATAGAAAAATTCAAACGCATCAGTAGCTACTTCGCCCGTCGTCGGCACTGTTCGGCCGTCGCCGGCGACGTACGGCCGTTGAAGGCGCTGTACGGCTTCCGCCGGCGCCGATCACCCCTTATCGGCCGTGATCGGAGCTGTTCAGCGTTCGACCGCACCGATCGGCGCTGTAGGACTGCGAACGCGGGTGATAGGTGGCTAACAGCGCCGTACGGACGCGAACAGCGTTACGCCGAAACGCCGTATTCCCGTCGAAAGTCGTCGCTTCGCGTGGGCCTATCTTAGCCGAGGCAATTAACGTCTTGTTCGCTCTTATTGTGTTGACAAAGCTTTTTCCATCCGCATTTTGCCAAAAAGGCGTCGACTAATGTGGGTAGACTCTTAATCAGACACCACACAGAGATATTTATTAGTTGATTAATGCTGTTCTTTCCGTATTAAGTCGTGAGGCGACTAGAAATATAGGTTAACTTGCTATAGCCAACAGGCTAGCTATTAGTAACTATTATACATTTTAAATCCATGTTCAAATCTAAAATTATGCTAAAATTGGACCCGGAACGTGATGTAGTCATATGATTTGCACCCTTTTGTATGGTCCTACTCCTTTTTGATAATACTGGTACGATGTATTGTATCTATTCTACGAGTATGTACATGGATAGGAATCACAATGAAAATAGAACACAAGTAAGTAATAAAATAACAAAGTAAAAATCTAAGTATTATTGCATTTATTAACTAAAATTAAAATTTCACTCTTCGTGCTTTTTATTCAGCAAACAAATCAATGGCCTTGTCATGATTCAATTCGTGAGTAATTCGATTTTCAATCGCTAAGATAGCAAGGCTCGATAAGCGTTCCTGGCTCATGGTTGATCTTAAATATTTTTTTATTAATTTAAAGTTTGCTGAAACTTCGCTCACAGCTCGCAGATGTAGTTTGAAGCGTAGAGTAAATTCGGAGGGTAATACAAATGTTAGGGAAAGCATCGTGCAAATCATGTGCATAGATCTGTTGTAAGAGAAAGAAACCGTTGGCTTTTTTTATATTCCCGAATAAAAGCGACACGTTTTAAAATGTAAAACTCGGTGTGAACTGACACTTCGAGTGCAGTACGTCTAGTGTATTGAAAACGATGATGAACTCGATATCGAATTCGTTTGCGACTTAACGCGGAATTGTATGGAAACGTCTC
>BHDV01070103.1:14599-27372 GCA_005406045.1 Adoxophyes honmai | reverse complement strand
AAAAAAAAAAAAAAAAAAAAAAAAAAAAAATACAGCCGAATTGAATACCTCCTTTTTTGAAGTCGGTTAAAAATGCAAAAAAGTAAAAATCTGAAAAATGTCACTTGTACCAGTATACGTAGGAGGTATCGAAATGGTTAAGTAGTTTGACCTTTGACAAGTACCTACTCTTCGTCGAAAACTTTCTGCGCGTTTTTTTATCAATTGCGTTATACGAAAAATGTTCGTCACAATATCACGCACGCTTCCATTGTCTGATTTATCAAAACAAAGTCGAATGATTTGCAATAGTCTTATTATTATATCGTCATAAGTCATAAGTATTAAATGTTGCTCTGCATGATCTGTGGAAGTGATTATTAAAACATTCCGGTTTTAGGTATTGCTTAACTAAAAAGTATGTAATTTAAATTTTTTTCTTGCTTCTAACTAGCTTTGCTAAAATACTTGAAAAGAGTTTGCCGCTTCTGTTTGTTGGTTACGTTTGCTATTACCTATGCCGTGACTAGTTCGTTTGTGATACACGGTACACAGGTACAACCATGTCGCAGGGAGCCATTGTTGTCCATCAAGACAGCTTCATATGGACTTCGCGTTTTACTGTTTTTTTTTTAAATCTAGTCACGCGGTGTCTGGTTTTAAATTACACCCCTTCATTTCTCGCGTGAATGTCGTAACAGGTGAGAAATTAGCTACTTAAGTTAGGTTAAAGGATACTTAAATAAGTATACAGGGTGCTTCGAGAGGAAACCGCATAACTTTACCACCGTGTTCCTGACCATATTTAGAAACTATAATGTCATATAATGTAAGCTGAATTCGGCTTAGTTTGCCAGTAATTAACGTTTGCAAACGGATCTTTTCACTGTATTTTACTTGAAAATTATTTATTTTTGACAAGAAATGTCTTTGTGACTCTGCCAGCGCGTTTGTGCGTTGCCAGCTCATCCTAAAACATTGTGTTACTGGTGAACCAATATCAATTTATTGAGTTTGTATGAAAAGTAAAAAAAAAGTCGTATTTCGACCTATGTTCATTGTTAAATTTTTTAATTGTTATGACCTCAGCTATACGCTGGTTTCCTCGTGAAGCACCCTGTATAAAATTTTGACATTAAATTAGCAAACCATTAATAGTACGAAAACTGGTCGAAAAAAAAAGCCTTTGTTAGCACAAGGTTTTTGAGCTAAACCGCGCTAAAGAGAATTAAGTTAAATTGCGAACTAGGACATCTGCGGATTCTGCGGTTTCTAGAAACCATGATGATAGTCACGTAAGATATATTCTAATTAGACTAGTTGTACATTATTAGACTAGGTATTTGTCTATTTTGATGTAAAAAAAATTGCAAAAAAAAGGAGTGCACCCAATCTTGAATATAATTTTTGCATATTTTTTTTTGTGCTCTTTGTAAAATCACGGGTATGTCGATTATTAATAATGTCGATTAGTAATAATTAATAATGTCGATTTTTTAAGCGCTGATTTACTGTCCTAGGTCCATTTGATGGAGGACAACGACGACATGTTGGAACAGCTCGGGTTGATGGAGAACCCGGCGAACGACGTGCCCATCCCGCCGCCGCCGCCCATGCAGCAGGAGCGCGAGTGACCGCCTCGACTCTGCCCGTACTTGGTAAGCTAATTCATCATCCAACCTATACATCTACGTCCCACTGCAGGGTCTGCAGGGCACAGGCCTCCTCCCAGTATGAGAGGGCTTGGGCTATAGTTCCCATGCGGGCCCAGTGCGGATCGGGAACTTCACACACAACATTGAATTGCTTTTTCGCTCTGTGTAGGTTTCCTCACGATGTTTTCCTTCGCCGAATTGCTCGTGGTAAATATAAAATTCGGTATCGCACATAAATTCCGAAAAATTCAGAGGTGCGAGCCCGGGGTTTGAACCCACGACCCTCTGGTTGAGAGGCCACAAGTCGAACCGCTGGGCTACCACGGCTTAAGCGCGGGGTAAGCTAATTATTATAGCTATAGGTATTCAATCTGCCGGCCTTTATCAGTGGCCCGGGTGCAGTTAAAGATAATTGTACAGTATTCAGAATTTCGCGCCTGTTTGCAACGCGTCAGCGAAATAGGGAACGCGCCGAGTAAAAAAGCCGTATCTTGAAAAGCGTTATTTCCTTACCCCAAAATTATTTTCGCTTGCGGCCCGCAACATCATGACTTGACCCATAAAAAAAAGGTTGAGTACATACCGCTGTATTAGGGCCTTGCTACATTGTCGACGCTGTGCCGGCGTGCGGATCCCACCAATCACCGCGCAGCCGATCACCAAGCAACCAATCACCACCTGCGCACGTGATTGGTCGCTCTACGTACTATACGGCAGGGCGGCAGTGTGGCAATGCCTTAGATGGTCAATATTATCCTCGCGTGTTCGGATCCATACCACGAAATAGTGTTGCAT
Organism: Adoxophyes honmai; assembly: GCA_005406045.1. NCBI lineage: Eukaryota > Metazoa > Arthropoda > Insecta > Lepidoptera > Tortricidae > Adoxophyes > Adoxophyes honmai. The sequence goes on along the minus strand of BHDV01070103.1, from coordinate 24,943 downwards.
ATCGCAAAATATCAGGATGTAACTTAGCTCTTGTCGTTAGTGAACAAAGTACTCGGCAAAGTAACCCGTTTTACTAAATTATTTGTAATTGAATAGGTATATGTATTTTGAAATCTGCAATCCCATATTTAATGAACCAGTATTACGCTCTAAACCAGTGATTCCCGAAGTGTTCCAGGTGGACCCCCAGGGGTCCATGGGAGAGTCAATGGGGGTCCACGCTGGAGTCGGTAAAATAAATGTATTAAGGAATTTGGTGCAAATGTAACAGCAGGGGGTCCAACGAACTTCATAAAACTTTGGAAGGGGTCTATGAGTAAAAAAGTTTGGGGACCTCTGCTCTAAACTGACCGTCTAATCTAAGTGTGTCAATGCCCGTCCCACCGGCTGTCTAAGTGTTTGGTTACAGCGGGACCTTTTAAAAACCGCAAAAGAGAGGTGGTGTAAATCAGGCTGATGACGTCAATGACTGAGTGGTGTGCACAGATTTATTATCGAACTAGATTACTCAAGTGTATGTACTTCGCGTGCCAAAATGGAGCCAAAAGGAAGAGCAATGCTCCTCTTTTGACGCGATTTTATTTAGTTTTATAACACTTAGATTAGGTTTAGCTGCCTAGAAACAGGATAATTTGATTAAGGTGGCGTCTTCTTTGAATGGGTTTCACTCGGATTGTCAATTTTCATCACTAAGGCGCTCATGTGACGATACCTACCGTCGAGAAAAAGTGACACGCTTGGTTTTCATACAAATGCAGGAACTCGCGGTATCTAGTTCAATGTGGTTCGATATAAATCTGTGGTGGTGTGCGTATCTTTCTATCATGGTCTCTATGGCATTGAAACTCTGAAGAAGAAGATTATGTAAAACTAAACTGTCAGGCATTTCTTTTTTTTTTTATTAGCTAGACTAGTCGGTTTTTAGGTCGTTTAGTCGATACCTACGTAGTGTAGCGTCTAAAACTAGTAGGTATGCTACCGTAGCTGGTTGCTATGACAACGCGCGACTGCTCGGCATACGATTTCTCTGTTCACTGCGCAACTGGTCATTTTGTTCAATAGAGCTCACCCTCACTCAAAGAACGATTTTTCACATCCAACCATCGGCTACCCTTGTCCTTGCCCTACAAACACTCCGCGTCCTGATACGTGGTCGCCACTCTACCACTCCTCCCCGCCTGTCCCACTTGTTTTTCTTAACATAAATACATACATACATCACGCCTGTATTCCCAAATGGGATAGGCAGAGCACTCGAAACCCTACATAGACAAAACCATGACTATTTCACGTTTCGTGGCCACTTCTATCAATTTTTTTTTTAGGTTTTGAGTTCGCGGGTATAATAGTGACAGGTCGCTAGCCTGTCGCCTAAAATATACCTTAACTTATTTCCTTAATCGCCTCTTACGAAATTCACGGAAGAAATAGAGAGGTGTTATTCTAACCCCGACACCACACGGGAGAACTGAACATAAATAGAGTAAGATAAATTTCCCTAGAACCTTTGATGGTATATATTTTTGACAGAAGGACATCCCGATAACCCTCAAGTTACCTACTTAGGGCCAATTCAACCAACCGAGAATAAAATGTAGTCTCGAAATAAGTCACTCTTTATTCCCGAATAAATTGTTTTTTCAATAAAAATTGTTTAGAGCATGCGCACACAGAGAGCGGTCAGGAGTTCCGCGTTCCGTGTTCTGAGTTCTGCGTTCTATCGAACGTATCGATCTCTAACAACAACGCATACAGCGGGAGGTCAGACCGCGGCGGTCAAAGCAGAACGCCGCGGTCAGAGAGTTCTATTGCCGCGAAGACTAAGCGAGCTATCGCTGCCCGCCGGCATTGGCGTATGGTGGTCGGCAATAAACTTGACCTGATTTTAAATGGTGGGGGTAAGTTCGCGCATCGCTTTTTGCAGGTAAAAGCTTTTTACAATGGGGTGAAGACTGGGTTAAAATGTACCTATCATTCTAATTAATCGGTCAACAGTTGGACTGTAGAAATATGTGACACGTATTTTTTTTTATCAGGGAATTAAAAATCGATAAAGGTATATCTAGCAAACTTCGGGAGTGGCTGGTGACGTCCTGCCTTAGTAAATATTGTAACACGTAGTGACGTCACTCCCAACTTCTATCCTCGACATTTTTTGTTGTCAAATATGAGATAATTAACATTATTTGTACACACTAATTAGTTTTATCTAATACATCCAAATCTTAACTTGCCTGCTCGTACTATACGTTCAGACGCACTGCAAATGGCTTACATTAACGATCGTGTGCTGTGATTTAACATTATAATATTTACATTACAAAATCGATATCGATACTATAATTTCGAACATCTTAAAACATATTTATAATGATTCAAAGACGTAAAGGAATTATTCCAAATTAGGAACACACGGTCGGCGCGGCTGGCAGCGCGAGCCTGGGACGCCGATGCGCAATTGTAAAAGCCTTAACAGACGACCAAATTTGGTTTGGTCCGAACCACGAACTTGGTTGGCTCCAAACCAAATTTGGTCGTCTCTTCAGCGGTTGGCCGAGCATTTGTCGTCATATGTTCGGCCAACCGCTGAACAGACGACCAAATTTGGTTTGGAGCCAACCAAGGTCGTGGTTCGGACCAAACCACATTTGGTCGTCTGTTAGGTAGGGCTATTACCTATTTAACCGACATCAAAAAAGGAGGTTCGCAATTTGACTGTACTTTTATTTCAAATAATTAATTGAATTAACTGACATAATAAATTTATTTAATGCGACTCTACATAATTCCACATTACACAAAATACCTTTTCATGTAAATTCGTATTATAACGACTTTTTACTAGGCAGTAGTCACAAATATTCGCAACTATTTTTAGTCATGTTGTCTAAAAGTTTTACAATAATACCTAAGTAGCACCGAGGAAGGAGTACTATGGTGAGACTTAGAAAATAATATATTAAGCTACGAGTATGGCCTGGCCTTAAGCTATAGGTCCAACCTGTCACAATTAGATACACCTACCTGTTAATTTAAAACTTAAAAACTATCCTAGAAGTGGCTACGTTTGTTTTCGTCCATATGTACCAGTAACGAGCGTTTCGTGGGCTCTATCTACCCCGTTTGGAAATGCATGATGTATGTGTGTATGTATGTATGTATGCGATAAGAATTGATTAGGTACCGCATGTCGTGACTCGTGAGCTGGCAACGCTTCCGTAATGTCATTCCGACAGCTGTTACAAATGTTACATAACACAATCATCAAGTAAAACAAATTACCATTAAAATGTATGGTCGAATGCCGCGGAGTGGCTCTCGGCAAATAATGAAATGTTACAAAAACATTGTTACTTGTAGTGATAGATCAAGCGTATAGTCCAGGGCAAGTTAGTTCGCAAGATTTTCTATAGTGGGGCTAAGTTCGCGCGTTACTGAAAATGTTATCCAATACAAAAAATCTTGCCATTTAACACGCCTGGAGCTGTGCAACTAGACCATACGTTCTGTCCTGTTTAGCCATTCTAACTAGACTAAGGAAATAGATTTAGGAACGTTGTAGGTGACAGGCTAGCAACCTGTCACTATATTGTACCTGTCAACTTAAAACCTAAAAAAATATGCTAGAAGTGGCCACGAAACGTGAGACGATCATGGTTTTGTCTATGTAACGATTTGTGTGCTCTACCCACTCTATTAGGGAATACAGGCGTGATGTATGAGTATGTATGTATAGCCATTCTTACATTTCAGAGCAATGTCGTGGAATTATTTTTTCTTGTTGCACTAAATTGCGAAGCCGTAAAAGGAAATAGTTATGTATTAGTGTAGTAGGAGTATAGTTGTCGGCGAGGCGACGCAACGTACAGTCAACAACAAAGATATTGCCACAGTCAAAATGACAAAAGTAGGTACGAGTATGTAAGATGTCGAATCAATAAGAGCGTGTTTACATATTTCTGGCACCTACCTTTGGTACCTACGTACCTCCCTAATGTAATTTCGGAGATTTTCGTTAAGTAAAATGTCTATTATGTTCTAATCTAAGAGCGGGTTAAGTATACTTTAAGCCAAACATCTTACTTAAACTTCGTGGGGGATTTTTCGATGGTGCTGCCTAAAAAATTTACAATGCAATTGTGGTTTATAATAATATCTCTTTGTTTCTTCCGTGTGGTGCCGGGTTAGAATAGCACCTCCCCCTTTCTTCCCGTGGGTGTCGTAAGAGTCGACTCTGGGAAAGGGTTAGTGTATTGTGGGCGATAGGCTAGCAACCTGTCACCGCAATATCACGTTTAACTATCTGGTTACCCTGAATTTGCTAAACGTGGCACTGGATTTTTGAATTCATGTGCTCTGCCTACCCCTCATGGGAATATGGGCGTGACAATATGTATGTATGTATGTATGTGTTTCTTCCGTCGATGCCGTAAGAGGGTCCTATAAGTAGGTATATCAACATTATCAACCTGTCACTGCTGTACCATCACGAACCGGGATTGTTAAGCCACTTACCTATGTTTGTAACTTGGTCGTGTAATACTAATCCAATTGCTAACATCTAGTCTATCGTTTCTTAACCTCGGGTCGCGATCCCAATTTGGGTCGAGGGCCATATCGAGATAGGTCGCAGGACCCGCGGGACTTTTTGAAAAAACAAACCGCAATCACTGCATTTCATTTGTTTTTAATGTTTGATTGGGTCTCGGGCTTCTAATATTTTTGAATTTTGGGTCGCCAGGCAATAAGGTTAAAAACCGCTGATTCTCGTCGATCACATCGGTTATTGATTACACGTCTAAATTGCGAACAGTGGCAAGTGGCTCAACAATCCCGGTTCGTGACTGTACCTCTTTCATCTATTTTAAATCTGAAAACTGTACTAAATGTGCCTACGCAACATGAAATAGCTACGGTTTGGTTTATGTAGCGTTTCGTATGCTCTGCCTACCCTATTTGGGAATACAGGTGTGATTTCAACTGTACCTGTAAAATAGATATGCACTTTTATCTTGCCAATACACAAATCTAAATAGACCGCAAAACTCTGTTCTACCTCACTGGTTTGAACTAAAATAAATGCTCGAGCTTATTATAAGGAACGGTTGATTTTTTTAAGTAAATAGATAGTCCGCGGCAAGTTAGATGGCAACATTTTTCTGATTGTGGTAAGAACTTACCCCCGTTACAAAATATCTTGGCATCTAATTTGCGGGGACTATACTTACCATCATGACGCAAATTTCTTCAGTTGACCCCAAGAAATGATCTTAGCTCGCTCTCGCGCCGCGCCGCCCCCGCGACAGCTCAGCGCGATCGCTATCACGCGCAGCCGTGTGGGATGTTGTTATCGGATGGAAAATTTAAGTCTCGACAGACAACTTAGTTACATACGTACATCACTTCTTTATTCCAAAATAGAGGGGGAGGGCACACTAAACGCTATATGGACAAAACACAAAGTTTCAAAGAGATGCCTACCTACTATAGTGACAAGTATAATTATGTATATCTAACGCTACACCCCCCTTGTTGCAGGTTGCTGAAACTGTCTTGTTATTCGAAGATAAGCCTGCCAGATCGTTACCTAATATAAACCACGTAATAAAGAAATAAAACCCTTAGAAAAAAGTTATAGTCAAGTTAATTATTATCTATGTAAAATTATTATGTAACCGTGCTTTATTTTTAACATTTACATTGATTTTAGCAATTTTGGCTTATTTATAATGTTGTGATATTTTCATAATGTGAATGATTCCTGTATTTTTGGAATATTTTTGAAAATTGTTTAAAATTTTTCGGACAAGTATATGATATTGAGAGGCTTAAATATGTTGTTTTATTTCAAGCAAGATACTAATAAGAAACTAATATTACCAACATTTTAACAGGGTCTTACATAAAACTTACTCATTACTTTATAAGCACTTTATTATCTTTCATTATTATCCATGTAATGAGTATGATTGACTTATAAAATGAAATAACAACGTTTTAGCACCACCAACTTCGACCTCCTTTGGTAATCAACCCGTGTACTTATCACTCGTAATACCCAGAGTAAGAGACGTCTCAGTAATCCGAATTCTCTTGGCAAGAGGCCTCGCTGATCACAGTGGGGTGCGCGAAAGGCTGCGCGTGCGCGGCTTGCTCGGCGACGCTGGCCTGCCAAACCCGCTCCGTCCACGCCACGGCTGTGAAGCAGGCCCCATTGCTAATGAACGCACGAATGGTCACCGCCCCCAGGCCGCGCCTCAGGCAGCGCCAGCCGTCGGCCTTCACCGACTTCACCGCACAATCCCACGCGCCTGCGTACCGCCCCACCGCGTCCCCCTGGTATCTAGACTTCACCACGTCTATCGGGTACAGCACCACCCACGACAGCGCGCCGGCGACGCCTCCCGCCGTGAACACTCTCATCACCGACTGGTCCCCGCGCGTCATTGCTTCATACGACGTGAAGTAAATCGCGAATGCGGGGCAGTCGCGGGCCGCTGTGATTGTCAGCCCGCGGAAGAGGGTCCGTAGGCCGCCGGTTCGCAAAATGTGGCGGGCTCCTCCCCATGCTCCTCCGGGCATACCGTCTCCAGGCTTTGACAGCTGCTGCCGCGTTTTCACCAGCTCGACCGGGGCGCAAGCGAAGCTCTGCATGAGGCCTGCTGCGGCGCCAGCCGTTGCGTGGGTCGCCAGAGAGTCCGGATTGGGAAGCGCTCTCCTCGTGTTCCCATATGCTCCAAAAACTATAGCGTTCACCGCCGCTATTCCTCCTAAAGGTGCCCATACTCCACGATAAGCGGTTGTAATCGTCCCTCCTCTTAAAAGAGCCTTCGTACATTCCAATGCAGTTCCTCTTCCTGATTGCACGTGCACTTTAAGCGTGTCTAGTGGATGCCCAGCGATAATTCCAGCGCAACCTACAAAAGTACAAGAACTAGTTATAACCCGAAACATCCGGAGCGGTTGAGATAAGTAACCCGAAGATAAAGGCTTAATAAACATGCTTACCTCCTATACATCCTGCTACGAAGTCCAGAGCCATTGTTGATGGTAAAAAGTTTTCTCAAGCGTAGGCTGTAATGAAAACAATAGTTCTTCAACAGTTCAACAACAATCTCAAAAACTTGTCTAGCATTCTTTTTGCCAGTGCTAATCGCATCAATGGGGATAGTCTATAACATTATACTGCAGGCGCATCCTTGCGAGGCGCGCTGCCTGTACAATATGAACAAATCGCTCCAGAGATGAAGAGGCACCGGCTGAGTCTCCTCTACTGTTAAAGAACTCATTCAAGTTGCTCTTGGTCGCTATCTTTAATTGGGCATATATTTATAAACTTTGCTGAGCGACCGGGCGAAATGACCTTAGATAAGTAAGTATATTAGTAATCTGACAACACAATAGAACTCAGACTCACCTCTCTGGCGTTCAAATCAGGTAATCGTAGTGGGAATTCACGTTGTCTCCACTAGAAGTGATGCCAATGAACATATTGGTGAGGTTAGTGGTGGCGGAGGAGCTGTGGGCCCTGCGGTCCGGCCTCCGGTGCTCTTCGGGAATAAAAAACGTGCGAAAGTGGTCTGCGCGCGCGCCGGTCCAGCGTTCACTGCGCCGCGCCCCGAAGCGTCCGCCATTATCTCTTCTCCCGGGTCACCCTTATCGTCTGAGGCCATTATACGTCTTAACAAAACATGCTCTAGGCACATAATGTGGATATTACTATCACAAACTTATGTACATGAGTTCGAATATGATCTATTAAGTAGGTACCTAGCCATAATTTCATTCTTAACCAGCTGAGTATACTAGAGACTCGGCGACCTATTTACTGACCGATGTGGGGGCAAGCTGTTTCGAGAATTAAATTGTATTTTAAGTACTAATCAGATAACGAGTGTAATGATAATGAAACTGTTTCTTCTCGAACATGTCTCGAAGTCTTTTGGACTTAATTTAATTTCGATCAAACCTGCGAAATGGTTATTGGATGATAAGTTTGCAATTTACTCTAATCTTTCACACTCGTCTTGTTATTCTTATTATTCACTCTGTTGCCCACGACTTTGTCCGAGAAGAACTTTCTTATCTCTTTCTCGCGATAAATACGCTGTATCTCAATTATCTCTGTGTCTAATATGATCTAATTCGGTACAGGGGTTGAAGCGAGAAAAAGTAAAATACCGACAGAGTTGCTTTCGCATGTACTTAAGTAATCTTGCTCCATGTCGTTCAGAACATTGCCTTTCTTTTCTTACATTTGCCTTTGTATAACACCTTGCTACTCGTTGCAAAAATAACGCAAAATGTGGCTAAAACCCCACCCACGTAGTCATTAGACAGATTTTTTTAATTTTTAAAATATGAAAATTTGAAGTAAATTTAAATTCATTTAAAATTGAAACACTTACTCAGTACACTTGATGTGTTGCGGAACATAGTAAAACTTCACCATGAACTTGTTCATCGTATTACTTTAGTACCTATTTTGCTTCAAATTGTTTTGTTTCATTATCTCATTGGTTTTAATTTCTAGATAAAACTGGATTGCGTAAACAAAGTAGTGAGGAACATTGGCATTAATTTGTTTGCTTGGTTAACTCTACTATTTTAAATAATTAAATTTAAAAAATAGCGAGGTTTGTTGTTTTGTTTAAAATTTTCTAACTGCCTAATACAATGCTTTATCTCCACTTACCTATGTATTCGTGAATTTGAAAAATCTTAGTTACTATTTAGGTACTATTGTACAAACGACCTTAACTTTGGGACAATAAGAACGTATATACCTACAAATCTTTGGCACCTTTTATTAATTGTACAGTTCAGTGTACCAATACAAGTTTCGATACTCTTGCTGAGTCGTTTCCAAAAAACATGTACGGTCAGCATCATAAATATAGTATACAGGGTAGCCGGAATTCGACCGTAAATATTTTAACCAGTGGCCAGGTATACCTACGCGTCTGAAAACCCCTATACCTAAAATAAATTCTGATTTTTTTCTTCACTGACCTTGTGAGAGACAAATGTTTCATGTGTCCCGTACGCAAGTTCCGTTTTATACATTAATAAAACGTTAAAAATATCTACTTAGTACCTACGCCTTTATGTCATTAACCATAATGGTCGGTATAATAGGTACAAATTATGTAGGTAAATTAGGTAGGTAGGTACAAATTTTGATGCTACGAATTTCTATAGGTATTTTTTGTTTTCGACTATACCTAGATTTAATAAATTACTTTATTAATTATTTTGTGTTACGATAATTACCCATACATTTTGTAAAGGTAATTTTCTTAACACAGAGGAAGTGATCGTCATTTTGTTTTTCTTTTACTAATGTCTTAATTTAGATAGGTTCACATTTTTTGAACACGAATCTGCTTTTATTAGGTAGGTAAGTATTGTCTCTACCAAATTATTTTAATTCCCTACTTTTTTCACAGTTATAATTGTAACAAATGACGTTGTAATCAACACATAAACTTTGTACATACTGAAAATAACATTATGTATTATTTACATTATGTAGCTGTACCTTATCATTTAACATGTAAGTGTAGTCGGAATATCATAAGCTGACCACTTCAATACAAAGCCTTTGTCTTCAGTTATTCAAGCTCACCGTTGAGAAATACATTATCCTAAGCTAGTTGAAACGCACAAAAAATATGAAATACAAAAATTCTACAAACAAGATGGTAAAGTACAATGGCGGACTTATCCTTTAGGATTAGTAGCGATGTGTATGTATAATCCCTGAGAAGTTAGTATTTTGAACTACGTTAGGTACTTAGAATCTCTTAGCGAGGACCTCTAGCATCGTAAAAAGCTCATTGCAAGTTTAATACTAGGCTGGAGATAAGCGTACTTGTGAGAATTGATTTCATTGTTACGATTACTTATCTGAGCTCTTGAATTGCACTCATAGAGGATAGAACCTATAGAGTACGGACAGCTGCAGAGAAAGGTAACCCCCCAGTTATAGATCATTGTATGGGCGGGGGGTTACTTTTCTCTGCAGCTGACTGTACTAATGTCATCTTGGTTGTTCAGAAATTATTCCGAAAAACAATTGAAACCATCGCTGTGCTCGTATTGGCCGGCCCACGCGTCACACTAGAGTTGGGCAAGTTTACAAATGTATCGATAATATCGATATCGATAATACCTAGTAACTTTTTACTAATTGTACTGGAACGCAATTTTTAAAACAAGCTCACCTCTTTGTCTTCGCACTCATCGTTCAATATCTTTAATACAGTGGCGTAGCTAGGTAACCAAAGGCCCTGGGGCAAATAAAAAAATTGGGCCCCACACCTATAACTGATTATTGTGGCG
>BHDV01070099.1:33592-50557 GCA_005406045.1 Adoxophyes honmai | reverse complement strand
TATTAGTTTTACAACTTGTATTACCAGTATTTCAATGTATGCAAAAAATAATCCGAGTAAAGCTCGGTCACCCAGCTAGTGATTAGTAAGATGTTGAAATGTAACTGTTTGTTCTTAAAAAAAAATACAAAGACAGTACAACTGTCTCACGTTCCATAGGCATTTTCAGTGTAATTTTAAATCTTTAAAGCTATGTCCACACCAGTGCGCTTTCGCGTTCAACTTGCGTCTTCCTCTGACGCATGCCCGTGCAACCACCGACCACAAAGCATGCCGCTAGCGCGTTTTCATTGAGGACGGATCTAGTTTCAGCGCATGCGCTGTGGTTGCACGGGCATGCGTCACAAGACGCAAGGTGAACGTGAAAGCGCACTGGTGTGGCTGTGGACATAGCTTAACGTGTCGTTTCGGGTCCCTAGCTTATCCCATTCGGGAACAGGTTAGATGTATGTATCTGACCAGTCCTCTTTCCCCCTCTCAGGTGGAAGCCATGATAGCAGCCCTGAAGCTGATAGCCGCTGTGGCGCGAGAAGACTCCGCCGCCAGCGCAGCCATCTGCGAGACTCTGCAGTGGGACGCTGTCAACACGATGTTCGGTGAGCACTTACGCAAATTAAAGCCAAAGATACATTAGGCGACATTTTTCGCGCGACATTTTGTCGACACGTATATACGCGGATATAAGTCGCGCGACATGTCGCCTAATGTATCTTTGGCTTTACTGTCCAGCGGGGAGAGAAATTTTGGTGCCTCTGACGTCATTATGTGGACGTGTCTCCAAAATTAATCGAATTTTCCTATCTCTGATCATAACTGTGTAAAAAATGTTTTCAGCACAAAAAGATCTGATTTTCGACTTCATTTCTGAAAATTGGGGGTTTGTAAAACGCGGTTTACTAGAATGTGCACTTTCGGTAAAGGTTCGCTTCCTGGAATGTAGACTTTGTCAACATGTGCAGTTCCCCGGAATGTGTAGTTTCTGTGAAAGTTCACTTCCCGAAATGTACATTATGTAAATAATTTTGAAAAGCGAAGTAACCACACTTAATTGACTTGCGTATCTCCTGCTCTAGGTCTGATCTGCTGCCACATCCCGATCGAGCTCAAGGCGGAGCTGTGTATCACGCTAGCGGCCCTCGGGGGCACGGCGGCGACCGCGGGCCGCGTGTGGGCCGCCCTGGAGGCCGCGCAGCTGGTCTCCGCGGACCGGGACAAGCGCGCGCTCAACGCGGAGCTGAACGAGGTACCTACCGACCTCTGGTGCCCTGGTACCTTGACACTGTCTACGGGCTGCTGCTGCAACGCGGAGCTGAACGAGGTACCTACCGACTTATGATCCCCTGGTACCTTGACGCTGTCTACGGGCGTTTTTAGTCTCCGGAGCTCAACGTACCTCACAACTTCTGATACCATGGTAACTGACACGGTCTGTCCTCATCGAGCTGAAGGCGGAGCTTAATGAGGTACCTTGCAACTTCTGATACCCTGGTAACTGACACGGCCTGAATGGATAATGTTTGTCAGACGGATTTGGCAGTCAATCTAACAGTTCTGTTAAGCCTGCACTACACATCTGCGGATGAGTCGCCGACGTGTAGAGAGGGTAATCCGGGCATCTGTCGTAGGTTCTTGACGTCTGCAGACGCATCCGCCATCGATCCGTGAGTTGTCGGTTTTTGTGGCACATCAAAGGGTTCAAGCGCGGACGTCTGCCTTTGCGAACGTCGGCGGACCATCGGCAGACGCGTCTGTTGATGTGTAGTGCAGGCTTTAAGCGACGGCTTACTTAGTTCATAATATGTTTTTAACAAGTTTTTTATAACATGAATATTGTTTGTCTCCTCAGATCGAGTCCCGCATGGAGGAATACCCCCTGACCATAGCGTTCTTGAAGCTTCTGATCTCCCTGTGCTCTGCTGCCCCATTGCCCAGAGCGCTCGGCGCCGGCGCCCGCCCGGCCGGCCTGGAGCCCTACGTGGCATACGTGTGCGGCCGGGTCGCGCTCCCGGCGCCCTACAGGACTTACAAGCGACCTGCGCAAAAGAGACAGGTAAAGGGACTAGTAGTTTACCTCTTGGCAGCCTCCTTGAAGCTTCTGATCTCCTAGTACCCGGCGCCCGCCCGGCCTGTCTGGAACCCTATGTAACCCTGCGCAACGGAGACAGGTGAGGGACTATTACAATACCCCCTGACGATAGTCTTCTAGAAGCTTCTGAACTCCTAGTACTTGCCGGCGCCCATACTGGGCGTACAGGCGGTCCTCGCAACGGAGACATACGAGAATACCCCCTGACCATAGCCTCCTTGAAGCTTCTGATCTCCTAGTACTCGGCGGCGCCGCTGGCCCCTCTGGAGCCCTACGTGGTTTACGTATGCGGCCGGGTCACGCTCCCGGCGCCCTAAAGGATGTACAAGCGCCGTGCACAACGAAGGCAGGTCAAGATGTGTCATCACTAGGGACAGGATTATACGCAACATAAAGCTCGAAATATTCATGCAAATGCAAGAAAATGCCTTTTTTTTTGACGTGACAACGTCTTAAAAGTACAAAACGGAAAATTACAAACGTACTAGCCCTAACTTGACCACCTCTTTTCCCAGATCCTGGCGCTCTGCTTCGAACTCTTCACCATCTGGCTGGACCAGTACGAGCCCTCGCCCGCCGACTTCCCTCCGTTAGACCGGGAGCCTTCCACGGCGCCTCCACCTGGTTTCCGTATCCTGACACAGCTGCACGCCAACACAGAGCTGCTGCGGCTGCTGCTGAGTACTTTGGACCAGGCTCCGGGGCTGCTGGCCGCCCAGCCGAGGGGCGGGGAGGTGAGGACAACCCTGGTCACAAATGGTAGCCGTGATAACCCAGTAGTTCGGCCTCTCACGCAAAGTCACAGGTTCAAATGTAATGGGATAAACTGGGACGTAGTGATAATTCAAGTGTTGCGTTAATACTCCATTATATTATATCGAGCAAGCCTTATTATATATGTATGAACTAGCTTTTGCCCCGCGGCTTCGCTCGCATTATGTTTAGATTTTTCATACAACGGGATTTTCCCGCTAATTCCCGTTCCCGTGGGAATTTCGGGAATTCCTTTCTTAGCGGATGCCTACGTCATAACATCTACCTGCATGCCAAATTTCAGCCCGATCCGTCCAGTGGTTTGGGCTGTGCGTTGATAGATCACTATGTCAGTCAGTCAGTCAGTCAGTCACCTTTGAGTTATATATATATAGATTGGGAGAGTGTGTGTGTGTGGCTCAGCACACACTACACATATCCCAGGATTCGATCGAATTCATGTGCGATATCGAATTGATATTGACCCAAGCTTATTCAATGTTGTGTGTGAAGTTCCCGTTCCGCACTGGGTCTGCGTGGGAACAATAGTCCAAAACGTCTCATAGGATGCATCGCAGACGACAGACTTTTTGTGCGAGTGAGTCTGCAGACGCATGGATTGTATGCATTTTCACAGACTAAAAAGTCCGTCGCGGATAGTCTGTCGTCTGTGCAGGGCCTACTGAGAAGAGGGACGTCCTTCCTACATATGTAACTTGGATTATATTACAAAGGTGCTAATGCAGGTAAACTGGTTGCTCTCCCCAGGAACATCTAGAGGAGTGCATATCCAAGGTGCTCCAGATTCTCGAGCGAGCGTTGGCGCTCGAGCGAGCGCTCGTCAACGCGGCGAGCGAAGCCGGCCGCTCCGTGCTCATATTGGGCTTATCCAAGCTCATACTGGGTGAGTGTGTTTGTTGTTCTGTACGTATACGATGTGTGTGTATTGAGACTGAAAGACTGAAGTAGGGAATGGTCTTGAGAATGTTTTTATAGATGAGTGGGATATGCGCTCGAAGGGCACCGTCCAAAAACGAAAAAAAAATATTTTTTTTTTTTGGTATGGCTGCCTCTTAAATTATTAACGAAGTTACAATTGTCAAAAGCTCTTTGATGAAATAAAAGTAGCTAAGTTTGAACACTATCCCCAGAACCGGAGGCGGATACAGAAGACCGTCTAACAACCTGCTGCCGCATACTGCAGCACGCGTCATCTCTACCGGAATGCGCGTCTCGTGCCGCGGCTCTCCTCTCGCGCGCGCTCGCCGCGCCGCCGGCCGCGAGGCACGTGCACGCGCGCGCAGTGCACGCGGCCGGCAGGGACCTGAGGTGATATATTATAGCAATGGAAGGACCAAGGCTAAAGGCCGGTCGCGGAGTATAAGAGAAATTCGAGCGCTGACGCGCTGATATCTGTCTCTGTCGCTCTACGACTGGTAGGCAGAGACCTGTGGTGAGTCTGGGAGGCTACAGTACTGTGGAAGGACCAAGGGTAAAGGCCGGTCGCGGAGTATATGAGAAATTCGGGCGCTGACGCACTGTTATCGGTCTCTGTCGCTCCACGACCGGCAGGCAGGGACCTGAGGTAAGTCCAAGAATGTATGCTGGTCGTGGAGTACTGAGGAATTTAAGCACTGACTTGCTGTTATCTGTCGCTTACTCTTATCTATTTAGGTTTTAGTCACAAATTACTCGCTAATCGACTAAAATACTAGTCTAGTCCGAACTAGCCATTAGGGACTACGCTAAAGGCCGGTCGCGGAGCACAGTGATATTATCGATCTTTGTTGCACGTGCAATAATATTGCTCGCTCTGAGGACTGAGCGTGGAATTAAAGCTCGACTTATTGAGGTGAGAACCCTATGCCATAGTAAGACAGGTGACAGACGGGTGTCATCTACTGAGCGTTGAGGCGTCGAGCTGCTTACCTTAACACAGGCCCAGATATCCCTCGTAAAATGTATTCAGCCCTGATTCCCCCCACAGGCATTGCTTCGTCGAGTGTTTAGAAGCCGAAGAGTGGCCGGAATCGTCGAGCGCCGCCGTCCGGCAGGCCAAGGAGGCAGTCGTGGCCATACTGCAACACACGCTGCCGAGCGCGGCGCCTAACTTGGCCCACTGGCTACTGGGGTACCAGAACACTGAGGATGTAAGTACGAACATGCTATATAGCAGCGATTTTTACCCTTTTTTTGGCGACCCATATTTCAATAAAAGAATCCCACGACCCGAAATGAATTAAAAAGAATAACATTTTCCTATGCGGCACAATTTTATAATAGGTGTAACTCAAAAACGTTGACAACCCGTGATTGCGGTGTGATTTTCAAAAAGTCTCGCAGGTCCTGTGATTCATCTCGATATGGTCCGCGACCCTAGGTCGCGATCCGAGGTTAACAAACGATGCTATAGAGCAGTGATTCCCAAAGTGGTCCAGGTGGACCCCCAGGGGTCCACGGGAGACTCGACGGGGGTCCACACTGGTGTTGGTAAAAATGGGTGTGTTTAGAAATTGGGTACAAATGTAGCAACAAGGGGTACATCGAACCCGATAACACTTTGGAAGGGGTTCATGAATAAAAACAGTTTGGGAAATAAGTTGCCGGCAAGCTAGAAGGCTCGATTTTAGAGTCGTCGAGCGCCGCCGTCCAACTTATTTCAACTTACAAACTGTCACAGAAACTGTAAAGAGCCTATAACCATAGAAGAAAAAGCCACTGCGTTACGCGATCTTGGGCCGGCCAATAAGAGCACAGCGAACGCCGCCATGCTTTGGCGGAATCGTCTTCGAACAAATCCAATGACATTAGTACTCTATAGGTTCTGTCCTCTATGTCCCTATATTATATCTTCATGCACCTTATACTTGTATTATGTTACAGGTAAGCCGCAGCGCCCTACACGAGCCGGGTGTAGCCGGGTACCCCCGCACCTGTCTCCACTCGATCCTGGATATACTGGAGGCGCATATCGCCGGGCAGAACAGCAACGAGAGGTGGGTGACGCATATAGGCGGTCGGGCGGATAGTCGTAGTCGGTCGATGGTTGGGAGGCTGCGAGCGGAAACTGTCACAGCCTGAGCGGCTACTGTTACCAAAACGGACATAAAAAGATAACGATTTACATACATACATACATAACGTCGCGTATGCGTCGCGTCGCGTAACTTACATTGCCTTCACTTGTCATATTCCAAATTGCTGTATTTGTGTACAATAATCTGTCCAAATACAGTAAACGTGAGGATATGGCAACCCACTCGCTGCGGAACCCCCAAAGGCTGCGTCCGGTCAAGCGACGTCTCGCCAAGTCCGCCAGGACCGTCTACAATAAACTGCCTGAGGCGATCACCTCAGCTCCATCACTAAACTCATTTAAATTAAGACTCAGAAATTGGCTTCTCGAACACGTATTCTACAGGTTCGATGAGTTTATTAAGTTTAGACACGATAATGTACAGTATAATAATTGATTAATAATGTAATTATTAGTAATAAGTGACATTGTTTTATTGTTTTTATTTATATTAGCTTATTTTTACTGATTATTTTAATTTTGATTACTTGATTTTAATTAATTGACAAATTCAATAATAATATTCGATGAATTATAAAATGACATGTAATAATTAAAACATTACCAATAAATGAGTATGAGTATGTATGAGTATGCGAATTAACGCGAAATTGTATTGTAACTAAGACAGCGCCTCCAAGCGACACGTTTGCACCACTGCCGCTCGACACGTTTCCATACATTCTTCGCGTTAATCGAAAATCGTTATGATTATGATTGATGAAAGAAGATTGACTAAACAAAATACGGGGAATGTGGATGGGTGCAGTGGGAGGGGAATACCTAGACGGACGTTCCGTGACCAAATCGCGGACGTTTTGGAAACAAGTCAGGTCAAGACTACCCGAAACCGACGAGCGTGTATGAGGAGATTATGAATGTAGATGAAGCAAAAGAGGTGTGTCAGGAGCGTAGCGAGTGGTACAAAGTAGTCTCTGCCTACCCCTGTGGGAAAGAGGCGTGACGATATGTATGTATGTATGTATGTACAGTCGACCAAGAAATTGATCTACCCCCGCAAGATCGATATTCAACAACAAGGTCGATTTCCCCTCGCCATAATATTATGACAGTGACAATGTCAACCTTATGATAATTTTGATCTCACAGAAACTTTTGTCAAAAGTGGTAGACCACTTTCTTGGTCGACCGTACAATCGATTCTTTCCTTTGTCGACGCACAGGCAAGCGGACGACCTGATAGAGAGCTGCTACCGGCTGGTGTACTGGCTCTGCGCCCGTCCGGACACGTCCGCGCCCGCCCTGAGGCTGCTGCGCGCGCGGGACCACTTCCTGTCGCGACATGTTCGCGCCACAGTCGACTTGCAGGTGACTAGAAAAAAAAAAAAGTTGACCTTTTTTTTTTCAATATGAAAATGTGTGTTTGGTGTCGAATTTAGATACTTCTTCATTTCTGGAAAGGGTATAAGTTAAGGTACGTATATTTTAGGCGACAGGCTTAAGGTTTTGGAGCACAGCGAAATTCGAGCGTTGACCCACTGCCATCTATCTCTGTCGCTCGCACAATGTGACGTGGTCTAGTGCGAGCGTGATGGCAATATTACTAGTGTAGCTTTACGTGTTCTACCTACCCCATTTGGGAATAAGAATGCGATACGTCTAGATACGAATTGGCAAAAGTGTCCACCATTTTTTTTTTTGCCACTCTGTCGCTATTCGATTCCCGTGTACTGGCTCCGCGCCCGCCCTGAGGCTGCTGCGCGCGCGGGACCACTTCCTGTCGCGACATGTTCGCGCCACCGTCGATCTACATTTTTTCATTATGAAATAGCGCTCTGGATACGAACTGGCACAATTGTCCCCGATGAATTGGCAAAAGCTGTATTCTACCCTTAAAATAAAATTCTAATGAGACGTTTGTTGTCAGTTGACGAATTATCTTCTGTAAATAATAACTACCCAGGCTACCCAGCTACAAGTGTAATCATTTCACTTTGTCTCAGGCTGCGTCTGTGGCGACTCTCTCGTCCCGATCGTGGGTGCTCCGCGCATGCGCGAGCGAGGCCGGCGCGGCTTGCGCGGCTCGGCAACACGCCGCCGCCGAGGCTTTACTACGGGCGCTGGCGCAGCCCGCGAGGCCTGACCAGGTGAGACCAGAAGACCGCCAGTAGACCAGTAGACTAGTGGGCCGTCAGGAGACTAGGAGACTATTAGACCACTAGTAGGCCTCTAGAAGACCAGTAGGCTGCCAGAAGACCAGTAGACCACCAGTAGACCAGTAGACTAGTGGAGTAATAGGCCGACAGTAAACTAGGGAAACACCAGTAGGCTGCCAGAAGTCCAGTAGACCACCAGTAGACCAGTAGACTAGTGGAGTAATAGGCCGCCAGTAGACTAGGAAAACACCAGTAGGCTTTCAGAAAATCAGTAGGCTGCCGGAAGACCAGTAGACCACCAGTAGACTAGTAGACCAATAGGCCGCCAGTAGTATGTACACGATCAAACCTCCAGTAGACCTCCAGCAGACCAGAAGACCTCAAGTAGACCAGTAAATCAATAGGCCGCCAGTAGACTAGTAGACCATTGGACCACCAGTAGGCCCCTAGAAGACCAGTAGGCTGCCAATAGACTAATAGTCCACCAGTGAATTAGTAGGCCGCCAGTAGACTGCCAATAGATAAACCACAAGTAGACTAATAGACCAGTAGACCGCTAGTAAACGAAAACCAAACGACCACCAGTAGACTACCGAACCAAGTCAGTAATTCACCACCAAATCGTCTATCCATGGCTCAAAAACAAAAGTTTTATTAAGAAAATAGGTTGCTATGATACTTTTTTTTGGTGGTCTGCCAGTCTTTACCGATATACTACCATTGCCAAGAAAAACACGCCACGCGAAACTAATCAGGAAATTATCAGTACCAATATATAAATGTGAAAGTGTGTTTATTTGTTTGTTTGTTTGTTTGTTTGTTTGTCCGTCTTTCACGGTTAAAGGGAGCGATGGATTGACGTGATTTTTTAGGTAGAGATAGTTTAGGGCATGGAGAGTGACATAGGCTACATTTTGTATCTTCAAAACCCCCATGTCCCTAAAGTGAGTAGTGGAAGTTTTCAATGTAGAAAGCTATAAAATTGGTATGTGTGCTATCTCTTCTGTGATACCCCGAATTTAACGCGAGCGGAGCCGCGGGCAAAAGCTAGTTAAAAATATACATGGAAGTTGTTCTAGTTACATCTATCCTCCCACAGGAATGGGAGTGGGAAGGCTGTCTCCTCCGGAGGTGCCTGTCCGCGCTTCCTGTGACGGCCGAGGCGCCTGTCGAGCCTCAGTGGGAGCTGTTCAACTCCACACTATTGGCACAGGCCATCGCCAGTTGTGACCTGCCCGCTGGTAAGTTATAGGACTAAAGATGCAACAGATTTATATCGAAATAGATGACTCAAGTGTATGTAATTCGCGTGCCAAAATGGAGCCAAAAGGGAGAGCAATGCTCCTCCTTTGACGCGATTTCATTTAGTTTTATACCACTTAGATTAGGTTTGACTGCCTAGAGACAGGACAACTTGAATAAGGCGGCATCATCTTTGAACGGGTTTCACTCGGACTGTGAATTCCCATCACTAAAGCGCTCATGTTACGTTACCTACTGTAGAGGAAAACTGACACGCTTCGTTTTCATACAAATGCAGGAACTCGCGGTATCTATTTCGATATAAGTCTGTGGATGTCACCAATATCAGCATCTTTTTTAAATATACTTACTTAGCTGGTTTGGTCATATGGAGAGGATGGGTGAACGAACATTCACTAAACTGATTTATACGGGAAGTGTGTGGGTGTGTTGAAAGAAGACCAAGACGGACGTTCCGTGACCATGTCGCGGAAGTTTTAGAAACAGATCAGGTCAAGAGTACTCGAAACCGAGGAGCATGCATGAAGAGACTAATGAATGTTGATGATCAGGATCGTTGCAAGTGGAACGAAGTGGTCTCTTCCTACCCCTGTGGAAAGAGGCGTGACGGTACGTATGTATTTTGAATGGGACTGGGTGGCCAGCATTGTCTCTATAGTGGCCTTTTCCTCTATGCATGATACCCTCCAGAAGCGATACCGATACTTGGCCTTTTAGGGTTCCATACCCAAAGGGTAAAAACGGGACCCTATTACTGAGACTTCGCTGTCTGTCTGTCCGTCTGTCACCAGGCTGTATCTCACGAACCGTGAGAGCTAGAGAGTTGAAAATTTCACAGATGATGTATTTCTGTTGCCGCTATAACAAAAAATACTAAAATTAAAATAATTATAATAATTAAGGGGGGCTCCCATACAAAAAATGTGTTTTTTTTGGTATTTTGGATCTATTTAAATAACTGTAACAGGTAAATACTTGAAATGCTCACAGAATATTTAATTAAATATCTACTTTACAAATAAATAATTGAATAAAAATAAAATTAGTATTTAAGGGGGGCTCCCATACAAAAATTCAGATTTTTTGCAGTTTTTGGTACGGAACCCTTCGTGCGCGAGTCCGACTCGCACTTGGCCGGTTTATTTCTCTCTCTCGCTCATCCTCCGCTCTCGTTCCGCAGGGCCCTCGTCCAAGCGTATATCGGTGTCCCGAGTGCACGCGCTGCTGGTGAGGGACCTGGCCTCGCTACCAGTCACCGCGCCGCAGCGCGCGCTCGTCTCTGACGAGATACAAAAGGTAAGCCAACAACTTTGTATGTGACTGTCTCTGGGGACGAGGCGGGGCGGGGAGGGATATCTGATATCTGACACTGTACACTATTCTAGCTCTACCACGGCAATCGCTCTCTATACTAGAGACCTTTAGGTACTTAAAAGATGGTAAACAATCTTGATGTGTCTTTTTATTTAAACATACACTTTATAAATCTAAATCTTTACATTTTACAATTTAGGTATGAAAAAATCATTTACTTTCATAATTGAATTGTATATTGTAATAATTTTCATTTTTAGACTGTGTATTTCAATAAAAAGACATGTCAAGATTGTTTACCATCTTTTAAGTACCTAAAGGTCTCTAGCATAGATAGAAAGATAAATAAAAGCCGCCTACATTTTTTTTTCTATTGAAAGTTTTTTTACGTATTAAAAACTTGTGTTATAGATTCCAGAGATACTTATGTGTCTCTTCTATATTCGACCGCTTCCTGGCAATAAGTGTATTGCTTAAAATTGGTCATCTGATATTTCAAATTCAAATAAAAAAATGTACAGTGTCCTTTTTTGAGAAAAGGTCATTTTCTAACATGCGGAAAATTTGCGATGACTACCGTGTGCTAATTTCAAGAAAACAATTAAGCATACCTACAAAACCAATACTTAATGCCAACGTACCTGGGAACATACCCAGTTTCAATAACATCTATCGATGACCACAACCATCTATCTACATATTCTCTTTTTTTTGTTACTTATTGACTATTGTTTACAATTTGACCATCCTTTTGTGAATTACTTGCATCTGACATAAAAATTAGGTACCATGTGTTTTCCAAAATGAAACAAACTAATCCATCTCATCTACCTATCCTTAGGTCCTCGACTACGTGACCGAAGTGAACAAACAGCGCAACCTGGCGGCCACCCTCGCACACTACTACGATTCCTGGCGTCAGCTCACCGAGATAATCTTCTGTGTCGTTCCCCAAGACATCCTCAACATAGAAACCAAGAAGAACCTCATCATTAACATACTTCAGGACTTGCTGACGAAAATCCCACCGACCACGGTCGTCCCACAATTGGGCATACTAGCCTCCGGCACTGTCCTTCTCCTCTTAGTCAACCTGCGACATTGCTATCTCCTCCAAAAGAAAGAATCCACAGCCAAAGCTTCAGATTTCGAGACCACCTTCTTCGGGTCAAGCCAGATCATGCAAACGAAATCGCTACCCTTGAAATTCATCCTACACAAACTCCTCAGCTGGATCTTCGTTTCTGGTGACTTAACGCAGAAACTACGCGTCAACCTATACGGATCGCTGTTGAATTTCTTGAATATAGTCAACTTGAGAACGTCTGAGGACGATCAGGATTCAAGTTATGTCAGTCGTTTGGATTCCTCGCGCATCAGACCTAGCAAGGAGGAGTCTTTACTCAAATACATGGTCATAGACGACATAGGGTACTACGGTACTAACTTATACGCCATCATAGGCAGTGATTGCGTGAGGGCAGGCCACGATGCGTGCCGTATGGTGGCGCTGGCGTGCATCGATTCGCTGATCGATATCGATCCGCGGACCGATTGGATCAATACGCTCAATAACCAGGGGTTCCTGAGAAGCCTGATCGACAGTTTGGTGTCCGATGACGAGGGGTTGAGAGAGGTGAGTGATCTGATAAATGACGGGTCGTTTTTCTGCCTAAAATTTGTCCTTTGTAAGGGACGTTCCTTTTTAGAGTTCTGTAACTAAAGGGTGAAAGCGGGACCCTGTTACTGAGACTTCGCTGTCTGTCTGTCTGTCTGTCCGTCTGTCACCAGGCTGTATCTCACGAACCGCGAGATAACAACAAATACTAAAATCAACATAATAATAATAATTAAGGGGGGCTCCCATAGAAAAAGCGTGGTTTTTTTTTTGCTATTTTGGGTCTATTTAAATAACTGTAACAGCTAAATACTTGAAATGCTCACAGAATATTTAATTAAATATTTAATTTAAAAGGAAATAATTAAAATAAAATAAACTTAGTATTTAAGGGGGGCTTCCATACAAAAACCCTTTTTTGTAGTTTTGGCATAGTACCCTTCAAGCGTGAGTCCGAATCGCACTTGGCCGTTTTTTTACTAACCAATGTATTTTAGCAACGACAAAACTCAGAACAAAATGTTTATGATCATCCATCTAGTGCTATTGCTGTACAAAGAACATAAATAAATCTGCCCGTGTGGTCCCGGGTTAGAATAGCACCTCCCCCTTTCTTCCCGTGGGTGTCGTAAGAGTCGACTCTGGGAAAGGGTTAGTGTATTGTCGGCGATGGGCTAGCAACCTGTCACTGCAATATCACGTTTAACCACCTAGTTACCCTGAAATTGCTAAGCGTGGCACTGGATTTTTGAATTCATGTGCTCAGCCTACCCCTCTTGGGAATACAGGCGTGAGGATATGTATGTATGTATAAATATTTTTCCAGGCGATCGAACCGAACCCGCGCTCTCTCCGCGTCCTCTACCTGTACGAGACCAAGATGGCGTTGCTGATCAAAATAGCGGGCACCCAGCTCGGCGCCGAGAGCCTGCTCGCGCACGGGCTGCTCCAGTCGCTGGCCGAGCTCTCGGTCCTGGGTTCGCATCCCGACGTGCACGCCGAACAGAAGACGCTGGACTTCGTGCCTGACCAGGGCGACAGGTGAGGGGTTAGGGCACAGATAGGCATAGATGTCTCTGAGGGGAGATAGGCACAGAACTCAGAAGGCACACAAGTCAGTACCTGTGAGAAGTGCGCATACAGATATGGCTCACAGTTGAGTTGTCACGAATATACGCATTCGCGTAATGCGAATTTTTGGCACCATTTTTAACCGACTTCAAAAAAAGGAGGAGGTTCTCAATTCGTCGGGATTTTTTTTTTTTATTATGATTTTTTTTTATGTGTGTTCGCTGATTACTCGAAGACGCCTGGACCGATTTGGAAAATTCTTTTTTTGTTTGATAGGGTATAGTTTCCAGGTGGTCCCATTGCCAGCATATCTTGATCTGATGATGGAATATGAGGGAAATCGAGGGCAACCCTCAAATTTTATTGGCACATGTAATGTTTTTAGTACATTTTTCAAAGCTACACCAGTATTTACGTCTGGCAGTAAAAAAAAATGACTGAGCTGATGATTGAAGGTCAACTCCTTAATGCTTAGGAGTTAAAGGATAACTCTTTCAATACTGAATGCACCTGCAGACTGGAAATTATAATTTCAGTAATTAGTGAGGCCTGCTGGTGATGGAAGGTCACCCTCATTATTAGACAAATGCTTTCAGTATAGCTCAAATTTGAAGTCGGTTTTTTTTGTTTAAAATTATTAATTGTCACTGTATACAACGTCTCGCAAAAAACCGGGTAAAAAAATTTAATTATTGAAGCGAAAAATATTGTAAACCCTAGCAAGCTGTCACTTAATAGAAGTGAAGTTATCATAGATTATTTAACAGAGTGTATTCTTTGATGGATATTCAATTTTTCATTCATAAAGGATTGCAAACTCAGTAAAAGGAATCAATGGCTTTCTTTTTATTGACTCCCCATAATGGGCCATTTAACCCCCTTTCTGCTTTACACATATTTTTGTAACACGTTGTATATTTAACCAACGGACTAATTAGGGTTAGTTAGTGTATTGTGGGCGATGGGCTAGCAACCTGTCACTGCAATATCACGTTTAACCATCTGGTTACCCTGAAATCGCTAAACGTGGCACTGGATTTTTGAATTCATGTGCTCTGCCTACCCCTCTCGGGAATACAGGCGTGAGGATATGTATGTATGGACTAATTAGAATATTATATTTTTAAGCCAGTGCACAGTTCGACACTATAGTCTCTCTATGCTGTTCACAGGTACCGTCAGATCCTGCTGCCAGCGTTGGCCCTCTGCGACGCTCTGCTGACGACCCTGGGCACGGACAACCACAGCTGCGTGCTGCTGATCATGCATCTCTTGTTCAGCAACGTGGAGTGCATCGACATGGTGCTGAGGTAGCTGAAATACACCATTTTTTATTTTTTTATTTGCTCAAGTGTATAGTAGATAAGGCCCATAGCAGACGGCGTATTTAAAACGCGCAGTCGACGCGCCGAAGACGCGCGTTCTTAATACGCGCGTCGTGCGCGCGTATAAAATACGCCGTGTGCTATGGCCCTAAGTGTAGTCATCAAAATTTTCAAAATTCACAAGTCGAGTCTACCAGCGCTTCATAAAGACCATTATTAACAAGAAGAATGCGCCACGAGAAAATATTCCTGAATGAATTCTTCTCTTCTCTTCTCCAAGTGCCTCTTCAGTCCTGAAGGTTGGCCGTCAGCTTCTTGTACTCGGTCTTGTCAACCGCGAGTCGGAATAGTTGTTCGACGGCAGTAATGCCGGTCCACTCCCGAATGTTTCGTAGCCACGATTTCCTCTTTCGTCCAGCGCGCCTCTTCCCCTCTATCTGAATGAATTAGGGATTTCAAATTTCGTTTAGTGTATTTTTTAATCTCGATGATTGATAAGTCCAAATGTCAAATTCACGTGAGGTATAAGAAAAGTACCAATGCTCGACGCCTCAACGCCCATTAGATGGCACCCGTCTGTCACCTGTCTTACTATGACATAAGGTTGCAAATGCCAAGTATTGGGTCAGTGTCCAGTAAAAAGTTATAGTTACAGTTAATTCTTTCGCGCAAATGTGATGAAAGTCATTGTGTGTGGGAAAATCTCTAGTAAAGATATCTATTCAAGTAGATGTTATGCCTGAAGAACGAAGTTCATTGAGAGGAACTTAAAAGTTGTATTTATGCAACCAATCATCGAAACATCGTTAGCGCGATGTAGGATCGTTTAGTTCGGCTATTCAACGATACATGGCGCTCGGGTGCTACTTATGTATCACGAGCAGTAAAGGAATTACAAACTCAATTCGTAGAAGCCTTCGGCGTCGGGATTCTAACATTTTTTTTTTTTACTTATATCCTTTTTACGGCACTCCTCAATGGAATCCCATGCTTCTTTTAGGGCGGCGCATCCGACCTCCCCGCCAGGCTTACTAGCCGAAGTGGAAGCCATAACGTCAGTCCTGGCCCGATGCTCGGGCTGCGAAGCCTTCGCGGCGGCGGCCGGCGAACGGGCCGCGGAGCGCGCTCAGAGGACCCAGTTACTGGTCGCGGCGCTGCTGCCGCGCTTCCAGAGGCCGCCGGACCAGGCCGACCCTCTCCACTACAAGGTGAGTGGCTAAATTGTAAGATATGACAAGAAGATAAGGTAATTAAGATATCCACTACAAGCTAAATGGTAAGCTGTATGATCAAAAATCAAAACTAAAATTTGAATGTTTCCAATCTTTCCCCTATAAAAGCTGGATTTGGCATGGATTACTGTTACTAAAGTCCGGTCGCGGAGCAGAGCAAAATTCTAGCGTCCCTTAGACTACAGTTTTCATGCGGTCCCAATGCAGGGCCAACACGGAGCAGCCCGATCCACTGTATTACAAGGTAAGTGAGGGGCTTAAAAAACAAGCTGAAAAGACAGAGAGCAGCGGGACAACGCTCGAATGTTGCTGAGCTCCGCGACCGGCCTTTAGTAATAATAATCCAGCCTAAATACGCCTCTTAGGATATAGATCTCATGCGGGCCCAGTGCGATTTTCAGAAAAAGTTTTATCATAAAAATTATTATGTAGGTACAGTCAAGGAAATTGATACCTGTGCCACTTTGAACCTTTTCATACTGAGTTTCATATTACTTTGATTAGTAGAAAGTATGGTATGTCACAATGACATTTCTTGTGAAAAAGTACGAAGTGGCACAGTTATCAATTTCCTTGATTGCATATCTGACAAAAATTGTTGATCATAAAATTATCTGCAAATAATTTTAAACAAAAAAACCGACTTGAAATTAGCAGTATTTTGAAAGTATTCTGTTTACTGAATGTAAATTCTTGACTTCATCAACAAATTACCGAAAACCCCGTACATGTCCCTCTAACCTTTGAAGAGTTCCCTCGATTTCTCCAAAATTCCATCATCAGATCCTGGTTTCGTACCAATGGGACCAATTTCGAGTTATACCCTTTCGATTAAAAAAAAATTTGAAAATCGGTTCACGGGTCTCCGAGATATCGAGTAACATACACACAAAACAAAAACCTCCTTTTTTTTTGAAGTCGGTTAAAAATGGGGCCTGGTGTAACGGGGTGTGTGTAATGAAGTTCATCCTTCCCAAAAAAGTAAACGTACCTTTCGTACAACATTCTCAACAAGGAATCTAAGGCGGTTAAAAAATCCAAACACTTTCAATAAACCTTTTTCCAGATCGTGTGCAACATCCTGACGTTCGTCCGTAACTCGGTGACGTA
>BHDV01070099.1:8931-25859 GCA_005406045.1 Adoxophyes honmai | reverse complement strand
GTGAGTTGCAAAAAAAGTGTACCGTTACACAAATGAATCTTACACATTCGTTACACAAAAACGATGGCTGTTACACAAAAAAAATCATAAAGCTGTATTCATATTAGTAGAAAAAAGTTGTAATGTTTAGATGCAAAAAAAAACATGATTTCTCAATGTTTTTTATCGTTCGGGCTTAGTAATAATGAATACTATTTGATAGCAATTTAGAAGATACTATTACATTGTGTAACAAAGTAAAACTGTTTTTTTTTTGTTTTTTTATTTCAGGCACTGTGGTGCCGCTATCTATTGCTTCGAAATTATTGAAATGAATAGATTAAAATGCGAATCAAAGATTAATTATTTGGCCTTCCACAGACATATTCACCAAAAAATATTTACTTCCTTTTATTTTGAAGTCGGTTAATAATGCCAATATAAACTAACCTTAGCCATAAATTTTCTGTGTAACGTTACACAAAGTTACACAAAAGAGCAAAAAATTGACGTTTCAAAGTCTTTCATCCCGTTTTATGAACAGAATGTAAAAGAATTCTACAATTTACAGATATACAACCGTTAGTCAGTTAAATTTGCTATCAAACTTAATTACAAGTAAAGCAGATAAAAATAAATTCACCTGCTTTAACCACGTTCAAAACCTTAAGTTTTTTTTGGACAAAAACCGAAGCGCATTTTTTTTTCTCACTGTCGCAAAACTAAAAGAGCTAGAGATACGTAGATTACTGTCAACATAAACTGAATGTTGCCAAACCTATTCGTAACACGGATGCTTTCATAACTACGTTAATAAGCAAGAAATCGCGTTACACAGGTGATGTTACACAAAAACGCGAAATCGGGACCCCGACTTTAACACGAGATTTAGTTATTAATTTTATGACCTATTCAACTAAAACACATATTATTTAATGCGTCCATTATGTGTTTACTGACTCCGAAAATTTTATGAAGCTGGTCTATTCAGAAACCAAGTTATAATTTTTTGTTGATAATCGGGCGTAAAAAGGACACTTGCGATTTGTATGGGAGAAGAATTACGTTTTTTCGTTTTGTTATTTATTTTTGTTCATTTGTCAATGTTATGTGATTAAACTGTAAGGCTTCAATCAGATTATAAACTACACTGTTGGAAAATATTTTTAAAACCTAAATTACTTTAAATTCCTATTTTTCACGGATTTTTGAAGTTGGAGGACACTTCATTTTTATGAAATGTACACTTTTTTTGCAACTCACCCATGATTGTAAGAAATGTAGTACGACAATATATCACATAAATGTAGCTACACATACTAATTAACATGAACCTTAAATATACAATAAGTAAATAAATAAATACCTCTTACACACACACCTAAAGATCTGTGATCCACAACCTCTTCAAGTTGTGTTTGAAGGAGCCTATAGTGGTGGATTCGCGAACTGAAGTAGGTAATCGATTCCACAACCTCGCAGCATGCACAGTGAAAGATTTGGAGTAAATTCTAGAAGAAGTAGGAATTTTAATGGGCCGCATCAGGATGGAGACCATTTCTTGGGATAAGTCCGCTATTTTTCTAAGTAAATAACATTCTTTCTAATTTTTCTTATTTTTTCTCTGTTCTTTCATTACAGTCTTGGTGACCGGCTAGAATTCCTTTCACTTTAGTAGTTTTAATACAAACAAACATACCTACAAACCACACACAGAGAAATTTATGACTTTTCACGTTACGTAGCTCTTCTAGCATATTTTTTAGGTTTTGTTCATAGGTAGTAACAAATTGCCAGCCTGTCACCTAAAATATACCTTAACCTATTTCCTTAGTCGCCTCTTACAACATCTACGGAAGAAATGGAGAGGTATTATTCCAAATGTGGCATTACACGGAACATGATTCAACTGTCTTGGGATATTGACTATGATAATAATTATACATGTGAACCATATCAGAAGTGTATCCTTATTTTGCTCTTCAATAGTGTCTTTCCCATATATGTGCTACAAATTATCAACTACATCGGCGCGTGTGAGGCAGCGCGGTGCGCAACCCGCGGCCAACTTTAACTATGAATAATTTCCTGGAATTCACACAAACGTATCTGCCAGGCTGCGAGTTGCTCTGACTCTAGCTGCTAAGTGTGGCTACGACATTTATTTCATTGTTATATTTCCGTGTGGTGTCGGGTTAAAAAAAACACCTTCCCATTTCTTCCGTGGATGTCGTAAGAGGCGACTAAGGATATAGGTTAAGGAATATTATAGACGACAGGCTGACAACCTGTCACTATTGGACCTGCCACTTCAAAACCAAAAAAATATAATATGCTAGACGTAGATGGCCACGAAACATGATATGGTCATCGTTTTGTCTATGTAGCGTTTTGTATCCTCTTCCTACCCCGTTTGGGAATACAGGCGTGATTGTATGTATGTATGTTATACTACCTCTTCCAACTGTTTTCAATCCTGAAATTATGATGGAAGTGGCTACAAAGCATGAAGTACTCATAATTATGTTTTTTTCCGTCGTGTTTCGTCTTCTCTGCCTACCCATTTGGGAACATAGGTACATTATGATGATGATTATACTTCTAGAGTGGTTACGGGTTGAGAAAAAACTTCCACATGGCTGCCTTGGCCACATTTAGCTATGGCATGACTAAAAAGATTTTACTTTAACTTACAACCTGTCACTATTGCACTAATTTTAATTTTTACATACACTTGTGTCATCGATTTCAATATAAGTCTATGAGTTATGGTAGGTATAGGTATGTTCTCTTAATGAGTATACATTCAATCAATTATTTGGACCGCTCCATCAATTTAAAATCAGAACTCTTTTCAATCATAAAGTTTACGCGACACAATGAATCTGTATTTTTAATTAAAATACATTGATGAAAAACTCTGAATTCACGTCTCATAATTACAATTAATCAGATACGGAACGATGCATTAATTGTACGGGTACTTATTAAAATAAATCTGTATCGTTGATTAATATTTTAATTGTTATTTGGTTGTTTCTTCTTGCGGCGGTGTTTGGTAAAAAAATTACACACATCAAAATAATAGTCAATATTTTATTCGATTTGGGAGGATATTTTTAAATGCAGGTTGTAGTTTTATTTTAGGATAGTTTTGGACTTCGATTTAGTTTATAATACTTAGTAAGTTTTTAAGTCACATTCAAACTGTTTTTAGATTCCGTACCCTAAGTAACAACGGGACCGTATTATTGAAACTTCGTTGTCCATCCGTCTGTCCGTCTGTCGCCAGGCTGTAACTCACGAACCGTGCTAGCTTGACTGTTGTAATTTTCACAGATTATATACTTCTATTGCCGCTATCACAACAAATACTAAAAATAAAACAAAATAATTATTTACGGGGAGCTCCCCATATAAAAATCGTGATTTTTTGGAGTTTTTGGTACGAGTCCGACTCCCATTTGGTTACTTGTTTTGTTGCTGCGAATAAACTTCCAATTATTTTATTTTCCCCGTGTGGTACCGGGTTAGAATAGCACCTCTTTTCTTCCCGTGGGTGTCGTAAGAGTCGACTCTGAGAAAGGGTTAGAGTATTGTGGGCGATGGGATAGCAACCTGTCACTGCAATATCACGTTTAACCAACTGATTACCCTGAAATTGCTAAACGTGGCACTGGATTTTTGAATTCATGTGCTCTGCCTATCCCTCTTGGGAATACAGGCGTAAGAATATTTAAGTATGTAATATTTTATTTATGCAAGTAGACCGTAAGGCTCCTTTGCGTGTCTTTTGTTCGAGTCTACCATCGCATTGTAGAGGCTATGACTGCCAAGAATGGGCCACAAGAAACTTGGCACAGAATCATTATTTCTACAAATATTAAGCTATTGTCGTGTGGAGTTGGACTTAGAATATCATCTCTCCCTTTCTAACGTGGATGTCCTGTGAGAGAACTAAAGAAGAAGATAATAACTAGTCACTATTGTATCTCCTCTCTAAAATCATGCTAGAAATGGCTACGAATGTAAGTCATGGTTTTGGAAATGAAGCGTTTCCCCTGCCTACCTCATTTGAGAATACAAGTGAGATACATAGTACATACATACAATCACGCCTGTATTCCCAAACAGGGTAGGCAGAGCACACAAAACGCTACATAGACAAAATGATGACTATTTTTTAAGGTTTTGAGGTGGCAGGTACAACAGTGACAACTGGCTAGCCTGCCGCCTAAAGTATGCCTTAACCTTTGTCCTTAGTCGCCTCTTCCGATATCCACGGAAGAAATGGAGAGGTGTTATTCTAAACCCGACACCACGCGGAAATACAATACAGGCGAGATGTTTGTACGTTTACGTATTTACATACATATGTATATCTACGTTAACATACATGACTTTCCTTTTTACTTTTTGGCTAAAAACCGGTCTGTTTCAGACTGAGCGCCATTTTCAAAGAAGCGACTACCGACAAACCGCGCACCGCTATTGTCTGGGTCTTAGCACGGGAGCCACGCTACTTTTTGCGCTTCAAAATTAGGAGTAAGATAAAAGTACCAATGCTCGACGCCTCAACGCCCAGTAGATGACACCCATCTGTCACCTGTCTTGGACATAAGGTAGCAAGTGCCGAGTATTGGGTCAGTGTCAAGCACAGGGACGTTTACCTTACGTGTGCTGTTAGGCCTCAAATTACACTTCATTTCCTCCGTGGGTGTCGTAAGAAGCGACTAAAGAATAAGTGAAGGTGTATTTTTGGCGACAGGCTAGCAACCTGTCACTGTTTAATCTCTTTTATTTAACTTTGAACCTAAAAACTAAGCGGAATGTGGCGATGAAGCGTGACATACTCAGGGATTTGTCTATGTAGCATTTCGTGTTCTCTATTTTGCTTTTTTGGGAATACAGGCGTTTTGTGTGGGGTTTTTGTAGAGACAAAAAGTAGCCTATGTCACTCTCCATCTTTTCAACTATCTCCACCCAAAAAATCACCTCACTCCGTCGCTTCGTTTAGCCGTGAAAGACGGACAAACAAACAAACACACTTCCCCAATTATAATATTAGTATGGATTCCCAAACCATCACGCATTGAAATACACCCTCTGAATCCGAAACCCATCAACGGTTCGCAATACGAAGCCCAAATTAACGATTAAGTCCAGAATTATCAAGAATTACCCCCCGTGATAACTTGGCGCGATTTATGGCGGCACTGCCGAATATATTAGACGAGAAAAGTGGCCTGATTTATTCCGTGGTCGCTTTAAAATGGAGAAACGGGAGGTGGGACTGGTTTTCTACGGTCATTTCTGCTTGTATATTAAAGTATATTAAAGCCGTGAGGTGTCGGGTTATGAATATCATCTCTCTGTTGTTTTCCGTGGATGTCGTAAACCTATAAACGCCTTTAGAAGGTTGTTGGGGCTGCCTTGGCGCTGCAGCGCATCGAGGATGTTCGCAGAGCGGAGGACCGACGGGTTTCAAGCCGTGTTGCGTAAGGGTGAAGTTACATTTATCAGCATCGAATCGCATTTAGCTGGATGATTTTAAACTCACTATACGCATCGCATGCGTTCAGCTGCTATGGCATATTTAATTCTGCTTAAGTATCCTATCGCGTATTTTATATGCTGCCGCATGCTATCGTATGCTGTCTCATGCTATTTGCAATCACGACGCCGCAGTTGAAATGTAAATTAAAAATTTTCCTCGTCTATATTTATGAAATACGAGCTGTTACCCGCGACTTCGTCTGCGCAGAATAAGTATTTCGGATTGCGTGGCGTAGAATAGAACTAATATTATGGCATTAAAATTATCACACAGATAATTTTTGAATCGCATTTGACAAATATAACAGCTTTTTTAATAAACGTCAACGACGTCTGCCCGTGTTCGGGTCGCGCACTCAGCGACGCGTGACGTTTGCCCCGCGCATGCGCGCCTCTTCAACGGTTTTGACAGCGGACGCCAAAGCTCGGAAATGGTAATTTTACCCGACTTACTTGAGAATTATCGTCGTATATTGGATAATTCACAGAATATCATTACAATTTGTAGCCTATGTGTTATTCTGATGTATAAGCTACATTATTGTAAAGTGTCATTAAAATCCATTCAGTAGTTTTTGCGTGAAGGAGTAATAAACATCCATCCATCCATACATCCATCCATCCATACATCCATCCATACATCCATCCATCCATACTCACAAACTTTCACGTTTATAATATTAGTAAGATAGGTAATTATTGAAATTATTGGAAGTAAACAAATTTGTGCACTTTGATAGATGAACACGTTGTGATAATGACATTAATGACCCGTTCGGCCGCCCATTCGCACTCTTCCTCCTTTTCTTTGCGTAAGCAGCCTTTCTCATTCGTAAGCATCCCGCCTCTCACTCTTAAGCAGCCGTTATCAATCGCAAGCGTCATGTCGCACGCGTAAGCATCTATTCTCATCCGAAAGCATCTAATCTCACGCTTTAAGCAGCCGTTCTCATGCTTCATCTTGATTAAGCATTCTTCAGCATGAGAAGTGGATAGTTACACTTGTAAGCATTTAATGCTGAAGCTGAATCGATGATGAAGGGTGAATTGATGCTGACACATATCCATACAATAGTGCGTTTTTGTATGGCAAAATGCGATTCGATGCTGATAGATGTAACTTCACCCTCACTCCTGAATAGCTGGGAGGACGGACAACGCCGTCGTAGCGCCCTGGATGTCAGTGCACGTCGCTTCCAATTTTAATTATACTTTCTACTAACAACAGTTATTTCAATTAGATTAAGCTTTACTAACATGATATGGATCAATTTCCGAAATAAACCATTTCATTTCAAAATGCGACAAAGGAAATAAGTTAAGGTATATTTTAGGGGACAGGCTAGCAACCTGTCACTATTGTACCTGCCACTAGACTGTAGTGTGTGCTACGCCACACACACGCGCACACTCCCACTAATGTATCTAGGTATATATAGGGCCCACTTAGTGTAATTAAAGTGAGTAATAGGCGATCCATCTAAACAACAAGCAAAAGTAAGTTCTCGAAATTTTAATACATCATCTACAACCGCAAACACAATGTACCTTAAACCTGTAACTAAACAAGAAGTACTAAAAATTATTAATAACCTTCCAAAAAAGCATAGCTGCGGAGTGGACGAAATTCCTTCAAGCCTGTTAAAATCATGTGCAATGGAATTGACTCCTATTATAACAGAATTGATTAACCAATCTTTTGACAACAACATTTTCCCAGACATATTGAAAATTGCAAAAATTAAACC
The DNA here is from genome assembly GCA_005406045.1 of Adoxophyes honmai. NCBI lineage: Eukaryota > Metazoa > Arthropoda > Insecta > Lepidoptera > Tortricidae > Adoxophyes > Adoxophyes honmai. Next base: position 18,576 of record BHDV01070099.1, on the reverse strand, counting down.
AATATATAAAAAAACCGGTAAAGTAAACGATCCTGATAACCATAGGCCTATTTCTATTCTTCCTGCAATATCTAAAATATACGAAAAAGCGATGACCAACCGTATAAATTAATTCCTAGAAAAATACCAACTCCTTGACATAAACCAATATGGTTTCAGAAAAAACCATTCTACCACACTTGCAGTATACAAATATGTTCAAGAGATACTAAATTGCATTCGGGATAAAAGATATGCGGTTGGTGTACTGCTTGATATGTCAAAAGCGTACGATAAAGTACAACACAATATACTGCTCGATAAATTAGACAGGATAGGAATTCGCGGTAAAGCCCATGAGTGGTTGAAATCTTATTTAGCTAACCGAAAACAGTATGTCGAATTAACACATTTAAATCGGAACGAAATACAGAACACTCTCTCAAACGAAATATGTACAAACTGGTCGATCCCTCAGGGAAGTGTATTGGGATGTATTCTTTTCCTAATTTACATTAACGATTTACCCAAAATATCAAACGAAACCTGTATTCTTTTTGCTGATGATGTCTCCCTTTTATTTAAATGCAATGATGTCAATAGCCTGGATAATATAATACTAACCTTTCATAAAATAGAAACTTGGCTATCGAATCACAACTTAGAGATTAACACAAAAAAAAACAAAAGTTATACAATTTCGTCCTCATCAAAAACAAGCTCTTGATTTAGGTACAGTAATAAATAGATTAAAAATTGACCAGGTAAAAGATTTCAAATTATTAGGCTTAACAATAGACACGCATATTACATGGAAAGATCACATCTGCAAATTAAAATCAAAACTTTCACAATTTACCTATGCACTCAGTATCCTAAAAAGAAATACCCACACAGAATGCGCTCTATCAGCATACTACGCATATGCGTATGCGTGGCTTAAGTACGGGGTGCTCCTGTGGGGCCACAGTTCAGACGCTCATGACCTATTCGTGATGCAAAAGAAATGCATGCGCATAATTGGGAACCTAAAGCAAAGGAACAGTTGTCGCCCAATTTTCATGAACAAAAATATACTCACGCTCCCTTCTATATACATCCTTGAAACAGCAACTTTCGTCAAAAAGCACATCAACCAATATAGTTATAACACCAATGAACGCCGTAAACATAAACTTGCTCTACCTGAACCTAAAATTAGCATGTACAAAAATAGCCCCTACTACAGATCTATCAATATTTACAACAAAGTACCCGCGATTATTAAAAATGAACAAAAACACAGCATCTTTACGAAATTCCGTGTGGTGCCGGGTTAGAATAGCACCTCCCCCTTTCTTCCCGTGGGTGTCGTAAGAGTCGACTCTGGGAAAGGGTTAGTGTATTGCAGGCGATGGGCTAGCAACCTGTCACTGCAATATCACGTTTAACCATCTGGTTACCCTGAAATCGCTAAACGTGGCACTGGATTTTTGAATTCATGTGCTCTGCCTACCCCTCTTGGGAATACAGGTGTGAGGATATGTATGTATGTATCTTTACGAAAAAATTAAAAGAATTTCTCATAGCAAAATGTTATTATTCAGTCGAAGATTTTTTAGATGATGACATAAAATAAATTTAAATTTAGTATAATACATTTTTTTTTTAATTCGATGCTTACACCTTACCACCACGAATAAATTAAGTTAAAATAAGAAAGATCTCAGATTTTTTTAATTTATTTTTTTAAATAAAGTATAATATGTCATGTTTAAATTTTTACTAAGTATTAAGTTGTTTCATTTAACAGTTAATTAAGTTGTTTAATGTGATTGTAATATTATTGATAACCATGTTGCAATATGTATTGTTAATGATTGGAAATTTTATATTTAAGTTAGCTAGACGTAAGACTTTAGATTTAGACACTACATAGTTGTAAATTGCAACACCCTTACAGGGTAGTACCTTTTGTAAAAATGATATGTACTGTGCAATGTAATAATAATAAATGAAATGACCGTAGAAAACCAGTCCCACCTCCCGTTTCTCCATTTTAAAGCGACCACGGAATAAATCAGGCCACTTTTCTCGTCTAATATATTCGGCAGTGCCGCCATAAATCGCGCCAAGTTATCACGGGGGGTAATTCTTGATAATTCTGGACTTAATCGTTAATTTGGGCTTCGTATTGCGAACCGTTGATGGGTTTCGGATTCAGAGGGTGTATTTCAATGCGTGATGGTTTGGGAATCCATACTAATATTATAATTGGGGAAGTGTGTTTGTTTGTTTGTCCGTCTTTCACGGCTAAACGAAGCGACGGAGTGAGGTGATTTTTTGGGTGGAGATAGTTGAAAGGATGGAGAGTGACATAGGCTACTTTTTGTCTCTACAAAAACCCCCACTTCCTTAAAGTGAGGGGTGGAAGTTTACGTAGAATTCTGCAGTTTTCAATGTAGAAAGCTTTAAGTTGGTATGTGTATCTCTTCTGTGCTATCCCAAATTTAACGCGAGTTTAACCCGAATTTAAATACAGATAGTCAGGACACAATACATGACAATCTATACGTATATAGACACGTATTACAGACGGATCCCAACGATCTTTAGCCAATATTTACTACGTTTTATGTCATATTGATCATTTCGTCCAAACATTTGCCATATATCTTTAGTTTTCCTAAGCATTTTATGTCAGGAACAACTTTTTGACACTCCGTTCGCTTCGCCCGCTCTGCTATGTACGGATGGTTATAGATAGATACATACTTACATACATACATACATATTCTCACGCCTGTAATCCCAAGAGGAGTAGGCAGAGCACATGAATTCAAAAATCCAGTGCCACGTTTAGCAATGTTAGGGTAACCAGATGGTTAAACGTGATATTGCAGTGACAGGTCGCTAGCCCATCGCCCACAATACACTAACCCTTTCTCAGAGTCGACTCTTACGACACCCACGGGAAGAAATGGAGAGGCGCTATTCTAACTCGGCACCACACGGGGTTATAGATAGATAGATAGATACATTCATTTATTTCATTCTGAAAAATACGTAGCATCTAATTTTCATGTCAGATACAAGTAATTCATAAAAGGATCGTCAAATTGTAATCAATATAAAAAAAAATAATAATAACCACATAATATTAGTATTAAATAAAAATGTCTGTAATAAAATAAACCTAACCTATTTGACTTCTAACTATTCTTAAATTGTGGGAATTTGATTGTTATTGTAATTGATCGTTAGGGCTAGTGCCTAGGACAAAATAGTTCGGGCAAATAATTTTAGGACAAACGATGTTAAGGATCTCGAGGGCCTCACAGTTATGGCTTCATTACACGTACCGAGTAGAGTGGCGAGAGAGTGTTCTCGGCCGAGTACTCGGTTCGTGTGTACTATTGTTTTCATAGAACACACGAACCGAGTACTCGGCCGAGAACACTCTCTCGCCACTCTACTCGGTACGTGTGATCAAGGCATTAGGTACAATATCTGGGAATATTTGGGACCAGACCAGTCCGAACGCGGCCGTCCGCTTGAGACGCGCGTCTGTGAACGCTTCTGCAACCATTTCAAGTCTATTAGGTCAGTTAACTAAAGCTGGCACGTTCACAGTAGGTACTTACACTAAACTTGTGCAATTTCGCTAAACAGTCTGTTTAAAATTTATAATTTTGATCAAATCGGTCAGACTTTTCATGATACGTATGCAGTGCAAAGTCACACCGCTGCTAATTCACAGATACTACACAAACCCATTGCGTACGTCTGTGTTACGTGCCAGCTTTAGTTAACTGACCAGTACCTAACTACTTAGCAGAACTGTGAAATTGTAACAAGTATCTGAAATGTAAATTCCTTGAAAGTGTTTCCACTGGCTTACCGCAAAATATTGTAGGTACACGAGAATTAGAATTTATAACACTTTAACGTGTCATGTTCTTTATTGTTCTGCTTTAAACTTTTCGTTGTTGTGCGTTGTAAGTGGTAAATCAGTTTAAAATACATACATCACGCTCGTTTACCCAAATGTGGTAGGCAGAGCACACGAAACTTTACACATTCAAAATTATGACTATTCCACGTCGCGTAGCCACTTTTAGCATATTTTTAGGTTTTTAATTGTAGCCTAGGTTTCACAGTAACAGATTGTTAGCCTGTTGCTTTTGACGGGTCTTAGGACATCAACTGAACAAATAAAGAGGTGTTATTCTAACCTGACGCAAGGCTAGCGCGTTTTGAACTCAAACAGAACTCATCATTACAGCGCACGCTGTTAAACAACATCGAATTTCTTACACAACCTTGTATTTGTTGTCAAAACTGACTAAACTTCCAGTAGCTAGAATCTAGTAGCTGGAGCGTATAACTAGCTTGTTAGTACTGCGCTGCAAGTTCAGTGTTTTCTCTAAACTGCATACTAAGCCGTTAAACCTAGACTAGTTTCAGGAAACCTAAAACTAACTATCAGCTTGGTAATGTGTATTTACATTCCAAATTCTAAAGCAACTTGAATTAGTGTTTTGTTAAAAGCGCACCAGTTAGGTAAAATATACACGGCACTTGTAACCTTATGTCATAGCAAGACAGGTGACAATAAATGGGTGTCGTCTACTTGACCTTAGCTGATGACTTGTCGTTGTCGCACGACACGTCATTGCGACATCTCGATGTAGTCACTTAAAACACGAGTGCAGACGACTAAGGCGCTCGGAATTACGATCGCTTTAAATTTGACAGATAAAATTGAAACAAATGGTATCGAGTAACGTCATGACAGTCGAAACCCATGCAGGCGCTTTTGAATCCAATTGAACGAATGATTTTCCAAAAGTTCGGTATTTTATTTATTTATTTGATTCTATTAGGAACGCTTAACTTTTAAATACAAAGAAATATCACTTCTTTTGTCAATCAACCACCAAGGCATATTATTACAATATGGAACTTAGCTCTCGTTGCACATTTAAGTTTTTGATGGAATAAAAACTTAGTACACCCAGCTGATTTTACCAATAACGCACACTTAGAAACAAATGAGGCGAACAGCAGTATTGATATAAGATGGCAAAAGTCAGCAAGACAAACGACAGTCGTTCTCGCCCGTCGCCGACCCCAATCTCAAGTGTTATTTAAAAACAGAACGTGGTTTAAAAGTCGTTAAAAACGTTTGAAATGCGACGCCTCGGATTCGAATTTCAAATCAACCGCTGCAAAGACGAGACTCCTTTGCCAAAAATACAATTAAAAATATCATATTGAAATACATGTCGCATCAGGATTTAAGCTGTGGGTTCCTTTCATTTTAAATTATAGTTACATAAAATTAGCGACACGTGAGCGTTTTAAATTATACTAGTTATTTTATATGACTGTGTAATAAAATTTATACTGTTTTGATGCATCATTACTAACAGTCGCAATTTACATGCATTCTTATATAAATATACTTTTTAATCTTCCAAGATATAAGATGCTACGTTCGAAGAACAACTAAAATGGTGGCAAAACTGAACTCCACAAACAATTACAAACGTAGAAATATACAGGCAACGTTAAAACACGCGTTCCCGCACCACGCTGCGTGGTGCTTGGCAGTGTGTAAGGCCGTGGTCGCCATCGCCCGCTGCCCGCGGCCGACAACGGCCCGCTGCCCGCGGCGTCTGAACGTACGGCGTTCCCCCACCGGCGGGCGAAAACGACCACTCCCGAGCATTCCCGAACATACCATTCAGACGCCGCGGGCTGCGGGTGAAAGCGACCCCGGCCTTAGTCGCCTTCGCGCGTCGCTATGGCGCGCTACCACGCCCCCCGCCTCACTCACAAGGACGGTTGAGAAGTTCCCAAACTGATTTGTCTACTGCCCACTTTGAAGCCAAGGATACACTAGGGGAATAATGTCCCACGACATATTGTCTGACATATCTGGCGACAACGCGCGGCTTATATCCGCGTATACCTATACACGAACGTGTCGCGCGATGTTGCCAGACATATCGAGAGAAGTCCAACATCGTCGCGCTACTTCTCCCGACGTTGCTGGGGACACGTGTCGTGGGATATTTGTCCCCTAGTGTATCCTTGGCTTGAGAATAAATTATTTCTAAGTACCCCGATTTTTTCTCCTATTTAAATCCACTGTAACACACAACGCCCCCATTTTTGAGTCTCCTACCGCCCCACTTTAGGCCTGCAGTGCCTACAAGAGGGCGTTATCGCCTCCTTTGGGGAAGACTAGTCGAGAGGGTAGCAACAGTAAAAAAAAATACAATAGACAAAACCAATTACTAACCCTATTACCCAAATCGCCGCGCGACCCCGAAAAATATTCAAAAAAGTATTTTAAAATGTAAACAGCGCACCTGCGCGAGTTATAAAATTACGCTTCTCTTGAATTGCAAATTTGCAGAAATTCGTTACGTGTTCGTAATAAACAAGTTTTATTCTCTTTTTTTCGGTTTTGTTTTAGCCTCGAGGCGATACTTGGCGATATTATCTTCGAGCGTATTTCTATTTAAATGAAGTAATCCGACAGAGAACCAAAGTCATCGACATAGCCGAGCAAACTGAAATGGCAATGGGCTGGTCACATGCTGCAGAACCGATAACCGCTGGGGTAGACGTGTTCTACAGTGAAGACCGCGGATCGGCAAGTGTAGTGTACGACGCCCATGGGCCAGATGGAGCGACGATAATAATATACGCAAGGTGGCTGGGAGCGGTTTGAACCGTGTTGAGTGACTGTCATAGGAGAGACCTATGCCCAGCAGGGGACAAATATAGGCTGATGGTGATGACGATATATTTCTATTTTATTTTAAAACATCATTGACTTAATTTCAGTGTGGTGTAGGGATATAGCACTACTCTATTTCTTCCGTGGATGTTGTAAGTGGCTACTAAGGGTTGAGGTATGCTTTAGGCGACAGGCTAGCAACCTGTCACTGATACACTTTCTTTGTTTGTCTACTCTAATCTCACATGTTTTGTCAATCGTTTGAAGATCAGCAGGAAGATATATTATCTCTTAAGGGATATGTTCGGCTTTGTGTTTATGTTTTGTTATGTGCTTGTTATTTTGACACTTTTTTTCAATAAAGAGTTACATAGATACAAACATAAGAGGATAGGAGTCGCACCACTTCTCCATACAAACGTAGTCCCCTGTTTTCTCCGTGAATAATGACATTAGAGCAAAAATTTTTTTTTCATTAAATTTGTATTTGTTTTGGCTATGCCCCTACGATTTGTTTTTATCGATTTTCTAATTTTTTTAATTTTTTTTATTTAGAATATCGATAAAAGCAAATCATAGGGACATAGCCACAACAGATACAAATATAATGTAAAAAAAAATTTTGCTCTTATGTCATTATTCACGGAGAAAACAGGGGACTACGTTTGTATGGAGAAGTGATGCGACTCCTATCCTCTTAAACCCAAAATTATGCTAGAAGTGGTTGGGAGGCGTGAAATAGTCATTGCTTTGTCTATGTCACGTTTTATGTGCCTTGTCTATCCCAACAAACACAGGCGTGCTTCCACATACATAATGTGGAAAAAAACAGCCATACTTATAACAAAATTTCTATCACCCATTGTTTATACCCGTCGGAGCTAGTGTAGCTCGCATAGCAACTATATATCCTTTAGTTGTGGCCTCCTAATTATTTTACGGGTCAACGCGTCCCGAAATTGGCGGGAACGCGTTTCGGAGGCAATCGACCGTGTAATCGAGTCTCTAAAATTCAGATGTTTACTGATTTCAGACAAAGGTTTCTTGTTAAAACTTTTTGAAAACTATCGCGGCACCATTGACATTTAAATCTGGATAAAAGTTTGTGTTTTCTTGTTTTGTTCCGTGTTCGTAGACCAGCCGCGCTATTGTCCAACACACCAAAAGTCTTGCTTGAAACAGTCCTCGACCGACGGTCAGCGCTGACTGTCGGACGGCGTAGCTATATCTATGCAAGTCTTGAATGCGCACACAGCTACGCTGACGGTACGCGCGTGATTTGGTACGCGCGTACGGTCGGTCGAGCCATCGGTCCGGCTCGTCGGTCGCGCGTACGTCGGTCGACCGACGAGCTATGAGATCCTACGGATCAGGGCTTCGCTGACGGAGCGACCGGCCGGACGCACGTACGTACATTCAAATGCAAATAATATGTAGCGATTGGCACATCGCGCAGGTGCGAGACATCGCCTTAAGAAGAAGAAGAAATGAATATCGACACAGAGTGCCTTATTTCTGAAGTTCGTCTTCGTTCGGCACAATGGGGTTTTTTATCAAATGTATCAAATCTTTCAATAGGTTGGACAGAAGCTCGAAACATATTTGAATGTTTCAAAGTATCATGTAATCTTGCTTGTAGTTCATCGAAACTACTGAAATAATCAAAAACCTTTCCTCGTGTTCTTGCTATTTCGAAAATAGTTTGCAAAGTTCACCTTCAAGTAACCGTTCTACAAGTACATATTGGATGTATTATGATATCTTCGCCGACTTCTAGTTCGACGTCGGCGCATAAAATAGCATGCACATATTAAAGCATTTACAGCAAAAGGATTCATTTTTCTTTACAACTGTACACGCGCGTCGCAGTTCGCTGTCAGCGTAGCACTGAATCCATTTTCTCGACCGATGCTCAGCGCTGACGGTCAGGACCGAAAGTCAGCGCTGACCGTCGGTCGAGCACTGTTTGCGGCGGGCGGCGGGCGTCCGGTCCGTGCGCACGACAAGTGCACACGCTCACGAACTATTCATAGGGTTCACACACAGCTGTCCGGGAGACCCGTACAGGCTGTTACTACGGGCGCCCGGAGCGGAAGCACAAATGAGGGACTAGAGCTTCGTTTCACAGCGACGCGGATCGGGTCCCATGCGCACCAATCTGGGTCGCTGTGAAACGATGCTCCAGTTTCTCATTTGTGCTCCCGCTCCGGGCGCCCGTAGTGATAGCCCGTACCGGTCTCCCGGACAGCTGTGAACCTAGCCTAAAGTTATCTTTACGCTTTGCGCTTATGTGCAAGACGGGTTACTAATGTTTGACCAAAAAAAATTTGCCAAATTTTCGCTTCCCAAAAAATGTTTCGAAGATTTCCATTTGCCAAATAAACGTTACCCAAAATAACTTTTCCCAAAAAAATGTTTGGCAAACCTATTGTTTGGCACCTGAATGTTTAGTCAATAACTCGTTTAGCAACTAGGACTTTGGCCAAATTTCATTTAGCCAAATGGTTTAGTTGGCAAAACATATTTTTCGCAAAACTAAATTTTCCAAATGATTTGTATTTTCAATTAACTATTTCTATTCAGTCAGTTGGTCATTCAATGATAAATAATTTGCATCTAACCTAACCTAACGTAACCTGACGTGACTTACATTTATGGTAGCACTTAGTTTTGAGCACTGGTAAGGGCTTTAAAGGCGAGTCGACGAAGCCCCGCTATTGCGGGGCTTCTATTACCGCTCTGAGGGGTCACAAGATACCTACCGAACCTACCCATGTGGTTGTACGAGTCTGTATGGAGTTATTTTTAATGCGGGGGGCTGTGCCNNNGAGCCCCCCTTGTGGGGGCCTTCGCCCCCCCGTCCCCCCTTTCTCCTACCGCCTTAGTAAATTATGCGGGATTGGTCTATGTATGAAATTAACTTTATAATTATC
>BHDV01070091.1:23548-34837 GCA_005406045.1 Adoxophyes honmai | reverse complement strand
AAAAAAAAAAAAAAAAAAAAAAAAAAAAAGTAGGTCGAATTGAGAACCTCCTCTTTTTGAAGTCGGTTAAAAATAGTGTCCATCATCACTGGCCTTTAATTTACGCACCACATGACAAAGTAGAACAAGAAACAGCATTTTATTTTCTTCTCCATTTGAGAATACAAGCGTGTTTTACGCACATAAAATCTTCTGTGAGATAATTTCGGAACTCTTATTTCCTATTTTGGATGATTTTCTATTAGGGGCAGCGCAGATGACAGGCTTTTTGTGCGATCGAATCTGCGGCGCACAAAAAGTCTGCGTGAATTGTATTAATTGTGCGCCGGACTTTTTGCGCGTCGTGTGTGTTACTGCACATCCGTACCAATATATAAATGTGAAAGTGTGTTTGTTTGTTTGTTTGTCCGTCTTTCACGGCTAAACGGAGCAATGGATTGACGTGATTTTTTAGGTAGAGGTAGTTTAGGGCATGGAGAGTGACATAGGTTACATTTTGTCTTTTCAAAACACCCCCTTTCCCTAAAGTGAGGAGTGGACGTTTTCAATGTAGAAAGCTATAAAATTAGTATGTGTGCTATCTCTTCTGTGATACCCCGAATTTAACGCGAGAGGAGCCGCGGGCAAAAGCTAGTAATTCCATAAGTTCTATTTTCACAGACTAAAAGTCCGTGGCGGATAGTCTGTCGTCTGCGCAGGGCCCAAAGGTCCAATAGTGACTGGTCAAAGACCTAGACCTAGACGGATGTTCCGTGGCCTAATCGGGGATGCTTGAGAAACAGGTCAAGTCAAGAGTCAAGCAAAGGTATGTCAGGATCGTAGCAAGTGGAACAAAATGATCTCTACTTACACGTGTAGAAAGGACAGATGAGGGTGTAGCGTCCCTATTGCCACCTATTCCACAAACTTCATCAACTGTCAAAGTGTTCTACATCGCACTCACGAAGTTTCAAACATCAGTTGCATAAATACAACTTCCAACTTTTTTTCGGTAGTCTTCGGTCGGCATAACATCTGCCAGGAGTGAGATCTCTCTATAGGAGTCTTTCCAACTTTTTTCCACAAGACTAATGAATGTGTAATATAAATAGGTATGTCAGGATCGCAGCGAGTGGAACAAAATGGTATCTACTTCATGGGAAAGAGGCGTGACGGTTTTCTCTCTGTGGACTTTGGTCGGCATAACATTTGCAATCTCTATTGCAGTCTTTGCCACAAGAGGATGTACAGTCAGGGAATCTGAATGTTTAGCAGGTTGACCGCCTTCATAATTTGTTCGCATTATAGGATAAACTTCACCATGAAGTTCAATATTGAGTATTTACGTCATGCAACTGGCTGGAAACAGTAATCAGGCCTATATTAGAAGTGTCTCAACCTGCTAAACATCCAATTTTCCTGACTGTATGTTACCTTCTCTGTAGCCGTCGATGTACCGAACATCTTTGGAGGCGTCCATCTTCGCCAGGAAGGAATACATGACGAGGAAGTCGTCCAGAGGGATGGCTGCCGACCCACCATCTGGTTCCTTGGTCAACGTCTCGCAGAGAAGAGTCATCGTGTGGGTCAGGTTCTGAAAGATGCTTCATCGTCAGAGACTTAGTAAGGATTGACGAGATTTAGGTTGAGATTAGGTCGACATACATTCATACAATCACGCCTATATTTATTTATGTATACGCGGAACTTAATCACGGTTTTTTTTTATATCAGTGTAAAAAACAGTAATTAAACGCCTATGTCTCCAAATGGGGTTGGCAGAGCAAACAAAACGTGATATGGACATAACCATGATTATGACTATTTCACGGTATGCAGCCACTTCTAGCAAAGTTTTGGGTGGCTTTTAGCATTATTTTAGCTCGACATGTTTTGAGCTGGTTAGTTACTCATTGTCGGGTGAAACATGCCACAGCGGCTGCAGATTTATGAGCACTGACATTGTCACGTTGACCCCGAGGATAGGTCACGTCACGACTTGACCCGAATCAAGACGAGCTAATCTCGATATGAAGACGTGGGTGTACCCGTTAAATTGTATAGAAAATGGAAAACTGCTGTGCTCACGACTTCCTCCGCGTGAAATAGTTTTTTTTTCACATTTTCCAATGTATCTTTGCTCCTATTAGTCGCAGCGTGATCTTATATAGCCTAAAACCTTCCTCGATAAATGGTCTATCCAACAGAGAAATAATCATTCAATTCGAACCAGTTGTTCCTGAGATTAGCGCTTTCATACAAACTCTTCAGCTTTATATTGGTACAAATTACCTTGGTCAGTAGCCCTCCAGCCACGGCTATAAAATGCAGGTACGGTATGGTCTCGGCCCGTAGGTACGCTTCGCAGAGGCAGATGATACGCCTCAGCTCACACGGGTCCAGGCAGAAGCCTTGCCACGCCGCCTTGATCACCGGTAGAGGGAGCTGCTTCATGCTTGACAACTGAGAAGAAGGTTATTTGAGAGTTATTTTAGATCAGTTAGGCATAGGGTTTATGACTACTGATTTTATAAAGAAGGCATTAACTCTCTCTCTCCCTCTCCCTCTCTCCCTCTCTATCTCTCTCTGTCTGTCTGTCTGTAACTCTTTATGGTACAAAATAAACATGACAAAATAACAAGCACAGAACAAAACACAAGTACAAAGGCGAACATATCCCTGGAATCTCTTTCTCTTTATCTCTCTCTCTCTCTCTATCTATCTCTCTCTCTCGCAGATGATGCGTCTCAGCTCACACGGGTCCAGGCAGAAGCCTTGCCACGCCGCTTTGATCACCGGTAGAGGGAGCTGTTTCATGCTTGACAACTGAGAAAAGGGTTATTATAATAACTCTTAATAAATAAATAAAATTTTGTATTTGTATAGGCCCTATAGTCGATCGTGGCAACGCAAATCTGAGTATGTAGACCAGACGACGCAACGTAATCACCAACTGCTTTCTTTCTAAGTTTGTAATTGGTGCGATCACAGGGTTTCGTAAGTAAGCAAGAGATCTTGGGTCGTTGGCCACCCCTGAGCTAGACGCTCTGACAGCGCTTAAGGCCCTGATCGACAGGCGAGTAAAACCGACGGTTTTATGGCTCGTCGGTAAAGCTCGCCAGTGGATCACTGCAAAACCGCGATCTTGACCAGTTATAACCGGTTAAGACCGCGGTTTTGCAGTGATCGACAGGCGAGTAAAACCGACGGTTTTATGGCTCGTCGGTTTTACTCGCCTGTCGATCAGGGGCTTTAGTCAGACTTGGTTAAGCGTTCGCCCGTCGCGGCGTCTGATCAGAACGGTACCCTGGTATGGAAAGTCACTAACTATTACCTTCTCTGTGTCACTTAACACATTCGACGCCGGCAGCGCTTCATTGAGAGTGTTTGGTCGGAGACGCTGTGTCACTGGCGTCGAACGTGTTACAGCAAGTCACCAGTCCTCACCTGCTGAGCCAGGACCTTGAGGCAGCCCCTGGTGAGCCCGCCCTCGGTGCTGTAGACCGGGTACTCCAGCCGCAGCTTGACCGGCGGAGGCCTGCGCTCCGCTAACGCCTTGAAGTACTCGAAGGACCATCGGAGGTCAACGGACTTTAATACAGAGCGTCTAGAGGAGTCATGTTCGTAAAACACACTTTCCCGAAATGTGCACTTTCTGTAAAGGTGCAATTTTTTAGGATGATCACTTACCCGGAAAGTAGGTACACTCTCTCTAACATGCACTTCCCAGAATGTGCACTTTCGCAGAAGGTATATTTTCCCGGAAAGTATACTTGATATCTACAATGGATAGACAGACGGGTAGAAAGATTGAAACTATAAGCGTTTTGTTTTTGCAATTTTGACCACAGGATCCTAAAAAGTGTATCTTTTGGGAAAGGTTGCCTTGTAGAAAAGAGCATTTTTTGAAATAGTGCACCTTTCGAGAAAGTGTCCCAATTGGAAAAGTGTATCTTTTATGTGTGTACATTATGCGGAAAGTGCACTTTTAGAGAAAGTGCACATTTCATGAAAGTGTGTTTTAACGAGCCTGGCCCTCTATCTTCTCTGTGTAAGTTAAAGCAAGTTGTGACTAGTCCTCACCTGCTGAGCCAGCACCTTGAGGCAGCCCCTGGTGAGCCCCCCCTCGGTGCTGTAGACCGGGTACTCCAGCCGCAGCTTGACCGGCGGAGGCCTGCGCTCCGCTAACGCCTTGAAATACTCGAAGGACCATCGGAGGAGGTCGTATGGTTGAGTCTTGATTGCAGCTGGGGATAGCAATAAAGAGTAAACATGCAGTTATATTTGGAATTTTTATGCTTATAGTACAGAACTTAAGTATGGTTTGTGTCCCAAGTAAGCACCACTTAAATGACCACATTCCCTGTCCCCGTACAAAACGGTATTTCAATCTCACAAGTCCAATTGTGCATCTGTGCATGAAACTGTGGCACCATAGTGGGAGCATGGACTTGTGTAAAAAAGCTTCATGTCCCCACATCGGGGGCCTTCGGACAGGGAACGTGTTAAGACACAATAAGCTTTATTATTATTACTACCTTTTGCCCGCGGCTCCGCTCGCGTTAAATTCGGGGTATCACAGAAAAGATTGCACACATACTAATTTTATAGCTTTCTACATTGAAAACTTCCACTCCTCACTTTAGGAAAATGGGGGGTTTTGAAGAGACAAAATGTAGCCTATGTCACTCTCCATGCCCTAAACTATCTCTACCTAAAAAAACACGTCAATCCATCGCTCCGTATAGCCGTGAAAGACGGACAAACAAACAAACAAGCAAACAAACACACTTTCACATTTATATATTAGTACGGATATCTAGCCAGGGTCGGTATCCCACTGCAGGGCAAGGGCCTCCCCCCATGTCCTACATTCCTCCCGATCTAAAGCGGTCTGGCCCCAGTTGCCGAGGATGTCTAAGTCCCGCCATCTCCGTCTGGGCCTGCCCCGTCGCCGCCATCCATCACTTGGCACCCACTCTGTAGCATGTTTGGCCCACCACAGTGGCATTCGGCTGACGTGGCCTGCCCAGTCCCACTTCAACTTCCCACAATAAAGCTAAGGGTATTAGTCATGCGTGCTCCACTCTCCCCTCTCTCTCTGCCTGTCTCCATCTGTCTCTGTGTGTTTCTCTCGCTTTCTCTATCAGTGCGCGAGCACGTGTATGTGTATGTGCGTGCGAAGCATATCTCTCTCTCTATGTGAGTGTGCGTCTCTCTCTCTTTCTCTCTGCGTGTGTGTATGTGTGTCTGTCTTTGTGTCTATCTGTCTGTCTTTGTTGTGTTTCTCTCGCTATCTCCCTCCGTGCAACAGCGCGTGTGTAATTGCGTGCGTGGTGTCTCTCTTTCTCTCTATATCTCTGTGTGAGTGTATCTTTGTCAGTCTGTCTAATGGTGTGTGTGCGTGTCTCCCTCTCTCTGTGTATGTTTAATTGTGTGTATGATTGAAACTACTATAGCCTTGTTAACGATACGTACCTTTACAATACCTCTTCAATATGTAGGGAAACTTCGGTGGTATGACGATCTGCTGCGAGCAGTACATCTGCTCCACTAGCTCAGGCATTTTGTATGTTTGTGCCCTTTAACACACACAAACATAAACGTCATTCATTTCCCGAATGGATAGGCAGAGCACTTAAAAAGTGAGAGACAAAACCATGACTATTTCATGGCACGGAGCGACTTTCAACGCATTTTTAGGTAACACTGATAATTTTAGAGGTTTCTAAAGTGATGTCGTAATTCTGTACATACATATACCACGCCTGTATACCCAAATAGGAAAGGCAGAGCTCACAAAAAGCCACATAGGCAAATTCATGACTATTTTACGTTTCGTGGCCACTTCTAGCAAGTTTTAGGTTTTGAGTTGCCAGCATATTCTGTACATACATACAGTCACACCTCTTTCCCACAGGGGTAGGCAGAGACCACTTTGTTCCACTTGCTACGATCCTGGCATACTTATGGCATATTCTGTAGTGTAATTTAAAACAGCATTGCAATGTGCATCCGTGAAAAGCCGGGGCAGGTCGCTAGTATTCGCTAAATTAGTCACTTTTAGATTAAAATACTAGCCTTTCATGAGTAACATACATCCATACTACCCAAACAAACTTGCGCGCCTATTTAGCACCGAAATAAAACGTTAAAATAATTCTACACGTATAGAATCTTTTTAAGAATAGCTTAGATTACTTTTGAATATATCTATTGTATAATATGCCTTTATTTTAAATATAATATTGATATAACTTACCGCAGCGCTCTGTAGGATTTTTGTTGTGACAATATGTGACGTCGTTGCCATGGTTACACTGTCACTGACTTCTACCAAGGTCGGCAATGACGTTATATTGTTAGGGATGCTGTTTAGGCATTTAATGTGGGTTTTGTATAATAAAAGCATTGAGGATATAACCTATAGAGTACTAATGTCATCTTGGTTGTTCGGAAATTATTCCGCAAAACAATTGAAGACCTCGCTGTGCTCTTATTGGCCGGCCCAAGATCGCGCGCCACACTAGAGTTGGGCAAGTTTACAAATGTATCGATAATATAGATATCGATAATAGTATTTTTTTACTAATTGTCCTGGAACGCAATTTTTAAAACAAGCTCACCTCTCTGTCTTCGCACTCATCGTTCAATATTAATATCGCTCTTGTACAATTATAAATGAAATGTAAACCACTTTTAAAATAAAAGATTATAAAATTCACCAACAAATTTAATTCCTTACCAATGCAGTCATCTTTTGGTTTATTGAAAAAAAAAATGCTAATCTGGACCGAGATAATAAAATAAAACTGTCAAAAAATTAAAAAATACGAAATTTTTTATCAAGGTTACCTACTGTAAACAGTGAACTGTTTCGTTAAATGAATCTAAAATAAACCTACTTTCAATCACAGCGGATTACAGCTAATTTAATTTAAGTGAATACAATCAAAACTTTACAAAAATGATTGTTATTGAAAAATACAAAAAAGCAGTTTTTTTTCTAAATAAAACCCGCGGGGACACTGTACTGTAATTGTTAGCAGTGGAAGACTTCGGCCCCTCAACACGAACCTCGAAAATTGATTTGATTGATTGATTGGCACAAAATGATGCTAAAAGTGGCTGCGAAGCATGAAATAGTCATAATCATGGATATGTCTATTTCACGTTTCGTGTGTTTTGCCTACCCCATTTGGGAACAAAGGCGTGATTTTATGTTATGTTAACATTTATTTAATTCGGCACCGTAAAATACGAAATACTTATAAATATCGATACATCATTTGATTATTAACAGCACAACTCTAGTATTGACAGAATGAGATGAAGTAATGGGATGACACCTAGGTGAAAGTGAGATGCATAATTATGTGTCATTTTGAATGACCAGTTAACTTGAGCTGCACTAAAATGAATATAAATGGAAAAATGCATGTTTACTGTTAATTACCGGTTAAATGTAACACCGTCTGTTTTCAAATTTGAATTTTTGCCGTTTTTACCACACCAACGAATGGAACAGTACGTCATTACGCAAGTATATTAATTTACATCTAGAAATATGAGGAGTTGCACGCAGATCTGTTGTTGGCTCCATACAGTTTCTGTGACAGTGACACTACACGTTAGTATATTGAAATAAACAAACATTTGCGGACCGGGGTTGCGAACATTGTTTCTCTATAGGTTCTATCCTCTATGAATAAAAGACATTAAACTAGATGTAGTTTAAGCTAAGCGTCCACTTGTCGGTATCGTACGCATCGGACGTATCGCACGCAACGGATTGTAGCATTCTTTTTAAAAAAAAAAAAATCACTGGACAAATTCTTACACCAATCACCTAGTCCCAAAGTAGGCAATTTAATGCCTGTGTTATGGGTAGGTACTAGACAACGGATAAACTTACTTATATATAGATAAACATCCAAGACTCGAAAGCAAACATTCGTATTCATCATACAAACATCTGCCCCGACCGGGGATCGAACCCGGGACCTTAAGCTTCACAGTCAGGTTCTCTAACCGCTGGGCTATCCGGCCGTCATTATTCTTTGAATAGAAACTCATACAAGTGCGTCCACCTGTCCGCATCGTACGCATCGCATTTCGAGATACATCTGATTGAATCCGATGCGTCCGATGCGTGCGATGCGGACCTGTGGACGCTTAGCTTTAAGAAATGATCGTACAAAGCCTATCTACGGCATATTGAAAGATATTTAGACAACGGACAAATAATTTGAAATAATTTGTTCTCTTCTTCGTATCACTTGTTGTATAAAGTAGACCGATTTTGAAAAGTAGACTTTATAGTGCACCACAGGATATGTATAGGTTTAGGCCCAATCAGACGGTTCATTTTTCTTTCATTCTCGCCTTTCATTCGGTACTATTCACTCGAAATGACACGTCTGAACACGGAATGAAACAAACTGTCGAATGAATTCACTAGAAAAATGAAGCAATCACTCGGATGAACGTTCATCCGAATGAACCGTCTGATTAGGCCTTTTCTTAGGCCATTTGCTTTACGTCTGGACATATAGTAGGAATATTATGATATGGATAAATTAGGTAATACTAAATTTTTAAGGCCTCCTGTCTGATCAATGTAACTACCAGCAATGTACCATCTGATACTTCCGAAAAATCGAAATTACATATACCGAACATTCTCCTCTCTGTGTTAAGCCTCTACATTGACGTTGACAAAATACTCTTTGTCAAACTACAAAGTTATTCTTTATTAAATTTTCATTTCTGCCTCATTTCGTAAACGAAAGTTATATAGGTACTCCATCAGCAGACCAATAAAAACTATTTCATAGCGGGAACTGTTATTATCAAACCGCGATTAGAAAGGGATTAAGCTCATATGTCATTTTTGAACTAAATGCATGATATGACATTGCCAGTGGTAGAGTATGCAGATATAAAAGTAAATTGTTATTTTGGTACAATGAATTTCTAAAGCATGGAAAAAACATCAAATTATGTAGCGTTTTTCTATTGATTTCCGATAGTATTAAGAGATAATACTTCAGATCAAATAGAGTTACTTTCTTAAACCTGTAGCATTTTAAAAGTATTTTAAGTATTTTTTTATTTATGTATTTTTGAACAGCTACGGCAATTTGATAAAGCGAAATAATGTGGTTAGTGACAGATTTGTCAGATATGATATTATAATTTTTTGATAAAAAAATTACAGTATTTACCGAGAATAGAGTTTAAATATGCAAATCATATTCAGCTATTAATTCTGTTATCTATAAGGGTCTGCACTTATGAAGATATCAAATATTGGTTTATAATGTTTTACCTGAATTAATTATGTTAAAAAGACATAAAAGTTACTATAATTAAGCTTTGATAGTACACTAAGAGCTGTACCTAGAGAAAATATAAACAACACAAGACATGATCCAACACTTCCTATTTTATGAAATTACAATTTCATCTGAAGTGTCAGACTAATAATATAATGTTTATAATTATATTTAATATTTTAATAAGTACAATTGTGCTAACGGTACTCTCGAATCCCTTTCTAATCGCGGTTCGATAATAAAAATAAGTGTCACCTTACTTAGAACCTTTTTACTTTTATTTGTTCTTTTCTAGTGTTTTGGGTGACCCTAGTAAAATAAAATAATTTTGTCTCTAAAATAAAGTCACTACCATAGTAAATAATAATTGACATAGAAACTAGCGACACCTCGGGAGATATCAGCTAACTATCTTTCGTTGCCGGTCTGACTCTATGTAGAGATTGTTGAACACTAAGGTTTAGTTTGGGAAATTCCCAATAGATGGCGACAGCAGTCAACTACGTAGAAATTTTTCTTTTATAATATTGCAAAGGCCTATAAGTAAAGTATCTTTGTTAATCATGAATTAAAATATATGTAATGAGGTCAATCAATAACACATTTAAACCCCAAATCTTTATATCTTGTAATATTTTATTTAATTATTATAAGTACTTAATGAGAGGATTTACAATACGAGTATTATCTTAATAATTTTAAACATAAAAAACCGACTTCAAATTTGGGCTATACTGAAAGCATTTGTCTAATGAGGGTGACCTTCCATCACCAGCAGGCCTGACTAATTACTGAAATTATAATTTCCAGTCTGCAGGTGCATTTAGTATTGAAAGAATTATACTTTAACTCCTAAGCATTAAGGAGTTGACCTTCCATCATCAGCTCAGTAATTTTTTTACTGCCAAACGTAAATACTGGTGTAGCTTTGAAAAATGTACTAAAAACATTACCTGTGCCTATAAAATTTGAGGGTTGCCCTCGATTTCCCTCATATTCCATCATCAGGTCAAGATATGCTGACAATGGGACCACCTGGAAACAATATCCTTTCAAACAAAAAAAGAATTTTCCGAATCGGTCCAGGCGTTTTCGAGTAATCAGCAAACACACATTAAAAAAAAAAAAAAAAAACCGACGAATTGAGAACCTCCTCCTTTTTTGAAGTCGGTTAACAAAATAAGCTAAGTGAATTTCGTTATACGATCACATGAGTGCTCTACGGCTTATACTTCAGTCAAGGAAACAAGTTAATTGGGAAATAAAAAATGTGTTATAATGTAGTGTGATTGCTTGATTATTAAATTAACTTTTTCCTAACAAATACATACACACATACATACAGACATGCATACATATTCTCACGCCTGTATTTCCAAGAGAGGCAGAGCAAATGAATTCAAAAATCTAGTGCCACGTTTAGCAATTTCGGGTAACCAGATGGTTAAACGTGATATTGCAGTGACAGGTTGCCAGCCCATCGCCCACAACACACCCTTTCCCAGAGTCGACTCTTACGACACCCACGGGAAGAAAGGGGAAGGTGCTATTCTAACCCGGCACCACACGGGGATATTCTAACAAATACTTATGTCATTTGATTTTCTGTTGTTTTTTGTAATGGTTTGAATTTGGAATATCATCCAAAATACGTTGAACAACGTATTTTGGATGATGTTCCAAATTCAAACCATTACAAATATCAGTAGGTGTTTTGTAACAATGCCTTACAATCATAGATGAGAACGTTTTCAAAACAACATAACCTATTGCAATGATAGTCATTGTCCACTGTTTTTGTATGCATTTACAAGGATTTTGATATGTGTGTACAGATGTAGTGAGAAACTATTTTCCTTCGTAAATGTTCGGAAAAGTTCGTATTTGTCGTTTTCTCTCAAATAGCTTCGGTACCCATTTTAAAGGGAATTCATTCCGTAAAATATATGGTAAATATCCAGTTTTAAATAAT
>BHDV01070091.1:4404-20256 GCA_005406045.1 Adoxophyes honmai | reverse complement strand
AAAAAAAAAAAAAATACAGCCGAATTGAATACCTCCTTTTTTGAAGTCGGTTAAAAATGGTACATAACATGCATTATACACGAAACTCCACTACCTATACAAAACCATGACTACGTCAAATTTCGTATTATTTTTTACGTTTGAATTAGAGAAAGGGGTAAAATAGTGACAGGTTGCTAGCCTGCCGCCTAAATCATACCTAAACCTATTTCCTTAGTGGCATCTTACGACATCCACGGAACAAACGGAGAGGCTAGCAACCTATCCCTATAATACTACCTCTACCATCCGTTTTCATACCTAAAATTACAATAGAAGTGTTTTAAAAAAAAATCCATTCATCAAAAAATAAATAATTTAGTATTCAGATAACACAAAAATGCGTTCGAATCAATCAACATAAAAACCAACCCATAAAAACCATGCTTAGTTTACTTTCGCCGCATACATTTTAATTAAACCTTTATTGATAACAGCGCCATCTACCGGCGAGCGGCGGAACTCGGTACTAACAGTCACGTGGTGCGCTAACGCAGAGCAAACCTGTTTGATCAGACCAGTGACGACGGATACTGTTTTTGTGTCGATCGTGTTCTAAGAACATTTTGTTCTTATTAGAATGTTAATCGTCAACTAGTGCCTTAACAAACGTAGTGATTTAAACTGTGTTTTTAGTGTTAAACGTGAGGTAAAATGAATAGTGAGTTAGTGCTTGGATGCTAGTGAGATACATAGTTTAGGTGTAACTCGTTGTGTCACCATGTCCGCGAATGTCACGGAGTGGCGGATTGACACAAAAAATTGACAAGAAATGGGTGACAGGTTGAAGCATCCATTTAAAGTGAAAACGGACTATTTACAATGGATTTAATGTCAGATCTTTCCACCATATGTAAGTACTTTTTTAACTTAGTTTTGTACCTTTTTCCCTCGAAAAGACCAACAAACTGAGATGAAAATTTCACCAAAAAAAACAACATGAGAGACTCTACGGCTGTACAAATTTTTATCAAAATCCGTCAAGCCGTTTCTGTGTTATTTCAATTGTTATCAATGTACAGTTAACAACATAACAGCACGCGTATGCTGTACTGAATGTAAATAAATACGCCTCTATTACTGAGACAAGTATAGAGTCATTTTTAAATGAACTTTATTATGTTTATTTGGCTTTCATAGTTTGATTTGCAATGTCATAAATGTCGAAGACAATTTGGCGGAACTGTTTTATTAAAGAACAGCCAAGTGCGAGTCGGACTAGTACACAAAGAGTACTGTAGACTAAGGTGAATGAAAAGCAAATTGCGGTCTACGATTTATTAAAAAAAATAACTTAATAGATCTCGTACAAATAATTTTTGATGGAACTTGGAAGGTCATGGTAAAATGGTAATGATAATGAACATCATACTTTATTTTTATTTTGATCATTTATTATCTTCCGTGTGGTGTCGGGATAGAATAACACCTCTCCATTTCTTCCGTGGATGTCGTAAGAGGCGACTAAGGAAATAGGTTTAGATATGCTTTCGGCGATAAGCTAGCACCTGATGCCTAAAACATACCAACCTAACGTGATATAAAACATAAATGGACGATTTATTTTAAAATAGCCTATTCGTAAGGAGATGTGTGATCGTCATAACATACTGACTTCTATAATAGAACATTATGAAAATTTTGATCTTTCGTCTGACCTCCAACCTAAAATTATACATTTAAATAAACATTGTTACATTCGCGTACCGGTTTTCCCAAATCAAGATTATATCAACATTCAACACATACATACATACAATCGTCCGTATTCTCAAATAGAGTTGGTAGAGGGTACGAAACGTTACATAGTACCATGTTTCAGGATTCGCAGCCACATCTAGCATATTTTTTAGATTTTAAGTTAATCATTAGGTAACTAGGTACCATCGCGAAGCGGGATTGTTGAGCCACTTACCTATATTTGTAACTCGGTCGTGTAATACTAATCCAATAGCTGACATCTAGTCGGTCACATCGGTCATTGATTACACGTCTAAATTGCGAACAGTGGCAAGTGGCTCAACAATCCCGGTTCATGACTGTATATATTTGTCTCCGGAGTCGCTGTTAAAGACTGTGGTGGTACCAGGATCGCATAGACAGCAGGAGCCCACATACCATCGCGAACCGGGATTGTTGAGCCACTTACCTATGTTTGTAACTTGGTCGTGTAATACTAATCCAATAGCTGACATCTAGTCGGTCACATCGGTCATTGATTGCACGTCTAAATTGCGAACAGTGGCAAGTGGCTCAACAATCCCGGTTCGTGACTGTACAATAGAAGCAGGATGCTAAAATTACCAGTACCTATTTTCCTTAGTCGCCTCTTACGACGTCCACGGAAGAAATTAAAAGGTGTTGTTCTAAATCCAACACCAAATGGGAACCTTTTAACTTAAAACCTTAAAAGACGTGACTACGAAACGTAGAATAGTCATGGTCAGTTTATAGCGTTTCGTGTGCTCTGCCTACCCCATTTCGGAATACAGGCGTGATGTACAGTCAAGGAAATTGATTATTGTGCCACTTTGTACCCTTTCACAAGAAATGTCACTGTGACCATACTTTCTACTAATCAAAGCAATATGAAACTCACTATGAAAAGGTTCAAAGTGGCACAGGTATCAATTTCCTTGACTGTATATATCTATTCTCATCTCACTCATATTTATATGTACGCGGGACTTAATCACGATTTGATATTTCTCGTTTTCGTCTACTCGTGACCACGGTCGCTGCAACGCAGCCGAAACGTCGAGAGTTAATTAGTAATCGAATCGTGTAGGTATTTATGTATCGCCGTGTGGTGTCGGGATAGAATAACACCTCTCCATTTCTTCCGTGGATGTCGTAAGAGGCGACTAAGGAAATAGCTTTAGGCGACAGGCTAGCAACCTGTCACTATTCTACCTCTTCCATCTTTGCAAACCCAAAACTATGTTAGAAGTGTCTCGAAGCGTGATATAGTCATAATAACATACATACATACATATTCTCACGCCTGTATTCCCAAGAGGGGTAGGCAGGGCACATGAATTCCAAAATCCAGTGCCACGTTTAGCGATTTCAGGGTAACCCGGATGGTTAAAAGTGATATTGCAGTGCCAGGTTGCTAGCCCATCGCCCACAATACACTAACCCTGTCCCAGAGTCGACTCTTACGACACCCACGGGAAGAAAGGGGGAGTGCTATTCTGACCCGGCACCACTCGGGATTATGTTATGTATATGAGATTAATGTCACAACTGGAAGTTTCTCTCTTGAGCCACTGAGGATCCAGGCCTATCATGATATCACGATACAATGAATCCAATTGAATAATCCAATAATGATTGAGAATGATGTCAAGGAAATATGTACAGTCGACACCTCCGCTGTCTATTTGAGATTTACTCCATAGCGTAAATAAAAACGTATGCGATCTACAGCCATTTTTTTTTTACGATGGGAAATGCGTTACGCATATGACCGCGCCGTGGGGATGGCGCGGTGGTTATGTGGGACTCTCCCCATCCCCGCCCTTCCGAGTGGAAGGAGAGGGAGGGGCATACCCACTAAAACCCATCGATGTCCTCCAGGCCTTAGTGCGACGACCACAGGTGCACTTGCGTGTTACTACCGTGACCGCCGCAGGCTTGCGATCTACAGCCATAGCGTAACGTAAGGCCGTGGTCGGCTTCACCCGCCGCCCGCGGCCGACAACGGCCCGCCGCCCGCGGCGTCTGAATAATAGTAGTAAACGGAACGCCGCACGCGGCGGGCGAAAACGACCACTCCCGAGCATTCCCGAACATACCATTCAGACGCCGCAGGCGGCGGGCCGTTGTCGGCCGCGGGCGGCGGGTGAAGGCGACCACGGCCTAAGACACATGAATATAATGTATATGTCACCGAAAAATAACAAAATCCGCATGTTTACTTTCCTAATAAATTTAAAAAGGTATTGACCTTGTGAGAGACAAATATTTCACCGCTTTTCAGGTAAATGCACCTTGTGTTATGCCTACTTTATACGGTTCCGCAAGTCGCACACATGATGAAAATTTTTTGGTAATATTGGGTCCTTACCTATGAAATTAGGGGGCGTCCATAAATTACGTGAGGTGTTTTTTTCAATTTTCTGACCCTCCCTCTCCCCCTGGTGAGATATCGTGAGATTTCATTCAACCCCCCAATTCTCACTTAAGATTTTTCAAAATGTGGGTTTGTTACGTAAACGCGTTAGATTGTTATTGTAAAAAGAAAAAACATATTTATTTGAAAAGAAAAAATAAAGTGAATGACGTAACTTAAAAAAAACTTAAATTTTTCTTTGTTCGGATACACTCATGAAGTGTCAAATGTAAAGCGCCAAGAAAAAAATTGCGTGATATTTGCCGTGACCCCCCCTCCCCCCAACGTGAGATTAGATGAAATTTGTCTCGACCCCCTCCCCCCCTAAAAAACCTCACGTAATTTATGGACGCCCCCTTAGCAATTTTTCTTTCGTTCTTCTAACCATCGCAACTTTCATAACATAAAAGATTGTATTATGTACTATTATGTACAAAAGATTTTGCCTTCGTCGTGCAAATTTTGACTGTCATAAATCCAAAGAATTGTATTAATAAACCCACAAAAAATATTTTGAAAATCAAGTTTTTTATGCTTCCGGAATTATCTATGTAATTGGTTCCAATAATTAATTATTAAAATTGATTCTCATAGTTAGTTTATAAGTGTCTTTAAACACGGACATAAGTTTTATAACGCTATCACTTTTGGTTGCTAAATAAGTGTAAAAACACTTAGTATGAAAGACGCAAATGTTACGAAAATCTTCATACAAAACGTCAATTTCATAGGTAAGGACCTAATATTTTGCTAGGTTGTTCAGACAGGTAAATGTTCTGCTTTCATGTTTCTCGCTTCCCTCCACTAAATTCCCTATTCAATTTAAATTAGTACCTCAGTCTGGCAGAAATTACCTTCTAGCTATAAGACAGCCATTGTCTACCCCGCCTTTTTGTCATCCAATCCTAATTCGTGATGATAAAAAATATTTCAATGTATTGTTGTAACGTCACTAACCACGCAAGCCCTTTGTAAACTATGTGTATCAACTACTGTGCGTATACTATGTCTAACCGCCGTGAACTATCAGTTACTGTCATCGACTGTACGAGGTAATAAAGTGAGTCCAAGCGCACCACAATAGGCTTTATTTAGGGTCCCGTGCCACTACTATGGATTGTCGTAAACCGTAGTTACTACAGTCGATAGTCACAGAAGTATAGTGAATAAAGCGAATATAACGATATAGCTGTGTCGATAGCGAATAAACGCGTTTCAGTACGTCTAGTGTAATGAAAACGATTTTGCAGTCGTTGACGAATTCGTTTGCGAGTTATCGCAAAATTGTATGCAAACTGCGACAGCGCCGCCAGCGGAACGTTTGCACAACTGCGCGTCTCCATACAATTCCGTGATAACTCGCAAGCGAATTCGTTAACAAGATCATCGTCGTTTTCATTACACTAGACGTACTGTACCGACACTTATAGTCATAGTCATGGCATTTATTCATAAAAATACATACATACATACATATTCTCACGCCTGTATTCCCATGAGGGGTAGGCAGAGCACATGGATTCGGAAATCCAGCGCCACGTCATAAAAATAATATTAAAAAAATGCATTGTGTCACCTACAGTTAAGTATGAACTACTACAAATGTCATCTACACTACATCATCAAGTGCGAAATGGTACCCTACATCGTGCTAATGAAGTTTCAAAGATTAGTTGCATAGTAGAACTTCCAACATTCACTTTGGACATCGGTCCCCAGGCGTAACATCTGCCTGGAGAGAGATCTCTCAACTTGTCGACGAGATCTGTCATTGTGACTAGTGATTGATTGTGACTAGATTTATCAACCGTAAAATATTAAGTGAAAATAAAAATACATAAAAATATCCTAAACTAAACCTAAACCCATTAGGGCAAAACAGTTCGGGCAAATAATTTTAGGACAAACGACGCTAGAGATCTCGAGGGAGACTCGACCGGTGCAAAGCCTGTTGGCTCTAACGGCCAGTGCATCCGAAAACGCAAGACTAGATAGGTTATTTTCCAATGGACTCATACTTCCGCTATTTCATATCAAGTGACCGCTAGCGAAAAATTCTCCATAAGCCGTTTACGTTTACGCTAGCGAGTACGGACTGTGAACCCATAGTAATGGAAGAGTTGATACAATGGCAGCTCAATCTTGTCGACGCGTATTTGAATCAATAATCCCCTGTAGATGGACTTTGAGCATCGTCATTTTCAACCAGCTTTGACAGACATTCCATTGGTAGGCACCTTTCTTAAAGAGGGGTTTGGAATATTATCCATCTATCATCATCATCATCATACATCACGCCTGTCCCAAAGTGGGCACGAAACAAACGTACATACGGAAGCCTATTCCAATGGGATCCAATGGGATTGATATGTTCAGCAATGAACCTTTTATGATCTACGTACATAACGTCACGCCTCTTTCCCACAGGGGTAGGCAGAGACTACTTTGTTCTACTTACTACGACCCTGACATACCTCTTTTGCTTCATCCACATTCATTAATCTCCTCAAACATGCTCGTCGGTTTCGGGTACTCTTGACCTGACCTGAAAAACCGATTTGGTCAAGTAACCCCCGTATAAATCTGTTTAGTAAATCTTCTTTCATCCATTCTGTCTATAAGACCAAACTCCAAACCAACTAAGCAGATCGATAGACAGAGAACTATAGCGAATATAACGATATAGTTGTGTCGATAACGATTACCGCGTGTGTTTGTTTGTTTGTTTGTCCGTCTTTCACGGCTAAACGGAGCGATGGATTGACGTGATTTTTTAGGTAGAGATAGTTTAGAGCACGGAGAGTGACATAGGCTACTTTTTATCCCGGAAAAAATTGATGTTCCCGAGGGAAAACAAAAATATAGTTTGCTTGATAGATCGATATCGATCGATGATAGATCGATATCAATCGATAACCGATCGATAGATGATAGATCGATGGCGCCGTGTGTCGTTTGAAACGAGAAGTTTTCTTATAGTTGTGCTTTATACCGCAATATAACCGAGTTCCACGCGGGCGGAGCCGCGGGCGGAAAGCTAGTAGTTAATAATTTGACTTTTTAATTGTGTACAGTTGCACGATACCTACATCTACACTAATCTACAGAACTTGCCGAGGTAGTGTAGAGGAGGCATTACTCGTTTTATAAAGTAGACTGATTTTGTATTGTACATTAAACCACATTCACCCATAGACCCTGTGTGGTGTCGGGATAGAATAACACCACTCTATTTCTTCCGTGGATAGGAAATAGATTTAGGTATGCTTTAGGCGACAGGCTAGCAACCTGTTCCACATGTTAGGGGGCGTCCATAAATTACGTGACGTGTTTTTTTCAGTTTTCTTACCCTCCCACCCCCCTTGGTGAGATGTCGTGAGATTTTATTCAACCCCCTCCCCCACCCCCCAAATCTCACGTGAGATTTTTCAAAATGTTAAAAATAATATTAGACATAACTTAAAAAAAAACTTAAATTTTCTTCGTTCGGATACACTCATGAAGTGTCAGATATAAAGCGCCATCCACATACCTACTCACTTCGCTTTTTAAGACCTTAGGCATCTGGATGAAATGGACCAAAATAGTAGTTTTTTTGTTTGTTTGAAACAAGAAAAAAATTGCGTGATATTTGCCGTGACCCCCCCTCCCCCCAACGTGAGATTAGGTGAGATTTGACTCGACCCTCTCCCCCCCTAAAACACCTCACGTAATTTATGGACGCCCCCTTATCAAATCTAAAATTTAACATTAAACTACCGTGAGACTCACTCATCTTATAAAATACGGATAACTCACGTTATAAATCGAGTTTAGCTCGACATGTTTCGGACTAATTCGTGAGTCGCGCGAAGAGAGCCGAGGCGCGCAGTTCGCGTTTGGCAGCAGCAGCTGCCGCGGCTCCTAGATGAAGGGCTACGAATTAGTCCGAAACATGTCGAGCTAAACTCGATTTATAACGTGAGTTATCCGTATTTTATAAGATAAATCTAAAATTATGCTAGAAGTGGCTGAGAAGCGTGAAATAGTCAAGATCATGGTTTAGTCTTATGTCACGTTTCGTATGCTCTGCCTAACCCGTTTGGGACCATAGGCGTGATAGTATGTTGTATGTTGTATGTATGTAGACCACATTATTCAGGTTTTTAGCCCGTTTGCTTATTGCGTCGAAACATATAGTACCTAGGAACTTTGTCATATGGATGTAGATAAAATGTTACACTCCCGGCTCGCACTTGACTGTTGAAGCACCCATTATCTACTTTACAGTGCTCGGGTACGTGTCACTATTGTATCGATGCAACGCGTGGTGCAAGGTACAGGCGAAAGCTTTGTGTCTGTCTGTTACCATCGCAGGGATTGTTGAGCCACTTACCTATGTTTGTAACTTGGTCGTGTAATACTAATCCAATAGCTGACATCTAGTCGGTCACATCGGTCATTGATTACACGTCTAAATTGCGAACAGTGGCAAGTGGCTCAACAATCCCGGTTCGTGACTATACCTCTTTGACCAAGATAACAGAATGGGGTAGGAGTGTAGAGATGATTTTCCTAATCGATTTTAGGCGCTGCGCCAACGACAGACTATCCATGACGCACTTTTTGGTCTGTGAAAATAGAACCTTTGCAATTATGTGCAGTAACGCACACGACGCGCAAAAAGTCCGGCGCACAATGCATACAATCCATGCAGACTTTTTGTGCGCCGCAGACTCGATCGCACAAAAAGTGTGCCGTCAGTTCGGAACATTAATCAAAGCTTTGTTGCCTATCAGATTTTTTTCCAGTTAAGCTCCAAATGTAAGGACTTTAATTCATGAGCCACAATAGAACCTTTTCAAAGAAAAAGTCATCACGATTTCCCTTGATAATTAATGGGATGCCACTATGACGTTTACTGTAAAATGATAGAACAAAAACATATATCGACCAGTTTGGCGATGTACTAAAGAGAGGCCAAATTAGAAGTACCCGAAACCGTTGAGCGTGTATGACGAGAGTATGTCAGAATAGAAGCGAATGGAGCTCTGTTGTCTTTGCCTACCCCGCAGGGAATAACCCTTTCTGGACGACTCGATACAAGCGTACAAATAACTATGAAAAAATCTTGCAAATCATCTTTTCGCGACCAAGCCGATACCGATTGATCGTGCAGATACTAGCGCCACTCGCGGCATGTGAAAAGGGTAAGTTTCTAGTGTCTGTCGGTCGCGCGACACTCCCGACTGGCGTAACGGTTATGTACGAGTATCTATGTATGATTCGCTGCCAACTTAGAACCTAAAAATATGCTAGAAGTGGCCTCGAAACGTGAAATAGTCCTGGTAAAGTCTATGTAGCGTTTCGTGTGCTCTGCCTACCTAATTTAGGAATACAGGCATGATGTATGAAACGCATATAACTTATGCCTTGGACCATACATTGGCTTATCATTCGTCTGCCAGAGTCTAGTCTGGCGGGGCGAAGGTCAAGGGAAAATCAGCTTTATTCAAACAGGGATGGGTTCAAATTACAACACGACATATTGGTCCAGAGTGGACAGGTTTAATCTTATTGTCTAATAAAAGCTTTCAAACATACATACATTACATACATACATACATACATACTTCGTCGGTTTCGTGTACTCTTGACCATATCCCGTTATCAGTGTTGCAGATTCATTGAAACTAAGCCATAGGGTTGTCGCACAACATTTATTTCACTGTCATGTCACGACAGTGACATATTGGAAGGTACATAAAAATGTTAATGTTAGAGGAATGTTTTTACATGTAAACTATCGGATTTATATTAAATTTTTAGTTCTGAATAAATTATTAATAATTTTTCTAGGTTACTTGGCGTTAAATTTTGTCGCCTATTCCTGTATAGTATCCATTTTAAATATCGACGGTTGAAAGGCAAAAATGACCAAGCGACATATTGGCAACTTTACAGTAGAGCGATTTAAAGTTTTTTTTTTTGGAAAAAAAATCGTCTAAAATCGCTTATTGGTCGTAGAAACTTGATTCCAACGAATTTTAAATATGTTGTTAAACCTTTATATATTAGCATTTAAGAATTATTTAATTTCTCAATAGTTTAGGAAATACTGTCGCTAGGTAAAATTTTCATCATAATCACAAACAGGTAAAAATTACTTAGTGACAAAATTTTATAATTTTGTAACATGTAAAATTAACTAAACTCTAGTATTTTATATTTGTTATTGAAGCAAAATGATCCATTGACAAATAATAAATGTTTAGAATACAGGTAAAATTATCGATATAAAGAAGTAAAAAACATTTCTGTTAAGCAAATTTAACCTACTTACAAATTAAGTCAGGTAAGTGTAAGATATTTTTGATTATGTAACAAAGAATACAAGTTTTAGTACGCAAAGTTAAGTACTTTTAAACAAATATTTTCACCATCAACTTTAAAATAGTCCTTGTAGTAATCTTCAACCACTAACTACTGAGTATGCAGAGCCCAAAAGTCCTCACGTTTATGGAAACAGTGGCGGCAACAACAACAGCAAGAAATAGTAACTTCCAAAACCACCAGCTAACGGAGGGTCCGACAGAAGAGACGGAGAACATCGCCGTCAAGGAGCCCGCTGCCGTACGAAAAACACATTTCCTGAATCTTCTCGTCCATGGAGAGCCTGGAAGACCCAGCATTCGGTTGCGATCAGTCAGGTTCTTCATGGATGACAATTCCGAAAGGATTGGTGTTGCTTTCTGCAGCGCCCTCGCTAAAAACACCGTCTTCATCTCCCCTGGATTGGGAAGGCTGCTCAACGACAGTGCTGACAGCGCCACCATGAAACGGAAGTTCTACAATGAGCTTCCGTAGGTGTTCATCAAATATCAAACGTGTAGAGTAGTGCAGAAGAACAAAAAACTATCGCGCTATTCTCCGCGGGGATCGATGTCACCGAATTCGTGATGGCCTGTAAGGTGCTGTCGGCGATCGGCTAGAGGGGAGATGAAGGAGGTGTATCACTTCGAAGGATCAGCGTGGATGCCACGGTCTAGTGCTACTTAACTGTAGGGGGGAATCAAGGGACTACTTAGGTGCCCTTGAAGCCTCCAAGCACCACGAGGTGGTGATTTACGTAAACAGAGGTCAAGGCCTCAGTTATCTAAAACCGTGACCACGAGACTAGGGCAACGCGCGCCCACAAACTAGCAGTGGGGACCAACTGGACTATACACCAGGGGCCAGTGGATCCGAACTGCTGCAGGACAAGATCCAAGAGGATAAGGCAGGGAAGCTGCGAGAAGCGGAATTGGCAAGGGAGAAAAGAAGAGAAAAAGCCTCTCTTCTCTCCTCAATTGCCAAAACAATCCGTGGAATTGCCGGGAGAGCTCCCGGGATTTCGGGATCTATACGAGGGGAAAGGAAGACAGCGGCGAAAGGTAAGGTGATGATGATGGTGTGAAGGTGATGGCGCTACAGCCCACCCGCGTCGAACGGCAGCAGCCGAAGAAGCCCACGAGGGCAGATATGGGGCAGGTTACCCCACCTAATCTCATCCAAGCCACTGAGCCACATGACCACATGATCAACGCATTACTTGAGTACATAGCAGTCACAAGAGCGACGCAAAAAGTCCATTTGGATGAGTGCGATGCTATAGCTGTAAATCTATGGGGCTGCTACAAGTGCTGCTGGAGGAAACTGGGGCAGCGGTATACGACAACGAAAAGTCCATGGTAATACATGGACAAATCTCGGAGTCGTATATGGCAGCCCACAGCGGAACGTATGGCCTCGTGAAACAAGACGAGGATTGATCCAAGGAGGAGGGGAAGCTTGTCTTCACCGTACCAAACTCGAACCCTATAGTCGTTGTGACCAAGAATACGAAGGTGATGCTGGACGATTGAATCCTGGAGCTGAGCAAAGTACCGGGGGGCTGGGTCACACCGACTATGCATAGGGTGGATGGGGTCCCAGGCTGTGGTAAGACGACACGGATGGTGTCACATTTCGACTCCTTAAGGGACATCATAATGACCACCACCATCGAAGCAGTCCGAGACATCCACCTAAAGCTGCAAGAGCGATTTGGGAAGAAGGCGAAGAGAAGGGAGAGGACTATGGCATCCTTACTGGTTAATGGTACGTGGGAGCGTCACTCGCGTTAGCGTATCACAATTGACGAGGCTCCCATGAACCACTTCGGAGCCATAGTCCTGGCTACCCAGATCGCGAAGGCAAGCGAGGTAACACTGCTTGGAGATATCAACCAGCTTTCCTACATCGACCACACCTAACCTTTTCCCCCTCGTTTACACTAGACCAGACAAATGCCTCTTCACTAACATCGAGGAGATGCTGAGCTCGCACAGATGCCCTATGGACATAGCATATGCCCTTAGTAACTTCTACGAGAGCATATACTCATCCAAACGACGCACCAGGTCCCTAGCGCTTAAATGATACAAAGGGGTACCGATCCCAAACAACACCAACACCCTCTACCTTGCACTCACCCAGGCTGAGAAGGCAACCCTGATAAGCCAGGGGTACGGAAGAGAGGATGGATCGCGTACTCTAACAATCCACGAAGCGCAGGGACTCACCTACAAGGACGTGGTGATTGTGAGGTTGGTCCGGGGGGGGGGGTCCTCAATCAAATGAGAAGTTCCCCCTTATGCGGTGGTGGCTATCTCGCATCACACGGTCAGCTGCACGTATTACACAGACGTATTCCGTGAGGATGCTGTAGCTGGCCTCATAACAGCGGCGCAGAAGGCCACGGATGAGACTATTAAAAGACTAAAACTTGCGGATGGCAATGTGGGCGAGGGATACGGCCGCCATAAACACAATGCTGCAAGATAGCCCCTAACACCTGGCTAAGCCGAAGGTGACATTTATTTACTTAGCTAAGATATAATTATGTAATAGAATAGGAATAGAGAGAAAAAAGAATTGAAAAGAAAAAAGATTGAAAGAGCATATTTATAAGAACTGCTGTGTCTTTACGCGGAGCACACAGTACCTATAGCCTAATATAAAAAAAATCTCTAAAATCATCAAAGTACGACCAAGACTCCGTAGATGGAAAATTTGTTTTATAAAAAAGTATGCAGAGCCTCCTACTCACTACAATGACTTTGTTATATGCCTCGGATATATTTAGTGAATGTTGGAATATCAAATATCGCAACTCCTTTGTAAATAAATAACTGATTTTAAAATATTAATTATAATGAGCTCTCGTCGTAAATGAATGAAAAAACCATTTCAAATCAATCGACACGGTTGAGTAATAACAATTTTAAACTTTAGTCACTTCCTAAGAGCCTAACATGTATTTAAATGGGTTACCTACGCGCCGGTTCAGCGATGACCAAACGCTGAAGTTGTTACCAACCGCCACTTAAAATTTCATTCACTGCGACTATAAGCGACAAAACTTAACACGCGCATCATATATAAGCTCCTTTTATTACACTTTTACATCAGAAATAGTTAACTAAACAACAAAAAGTTAAAAAAAAACGGCAGGTAAAAAATTACCAAACGACAAAATAACTAAACTTTCTAGGCAGGTAATTATTACTATATTACGTTTTTAAGTTCATTTCATTTAGGTAAAAAGTACTAAGTGAAAATGAATAGATAATTTAGGTATGGTAAAAAATCTTAAATCATGAATAAAATCTAAATTCTACCAGGTAAAATTTCTTAAGTCGTATTAATACACTAGGCACAGTAAGGTAAAAACTACCTTTTGTTTAATCGTTTTATTTCAAATCTAGGCAAAAATTACTAAGTGTAAAAACTTAAAATTGAACACACACTAAGTAAAAATTATTCAAAAATGCTTAAAATGTTTGTCGGTTGGACGCCGAAAATCTAGAAAATTTGGCTTTTTTTTAATTACCAAGCGACAGTCAACTTCGTCGCAGCGGTATGAGAGTCGGACCAATCGACGCAGAAAAATTCGCTGATTCCAATGATATATATAACTCAATATCGCCCAAAATGTCGCTTGGTCATTTTTGCCTTTCAACCGTCGATATGATATCGACCGCTCCACTTCTAAATAAATCAATATTGACAAATAACTGACGTAACTACCTATTATGAAGTTTAAAAAAAAATATGACTATTACGGACTGAAAAGAGGTTTTGTTTTCTTTTAAATCTTAAAATACGTAAATATAAAGGTGAATAAAATTTAATGTATATTTTAAAGGTAGGCACATATTAACAATATATGTGCAGTGCCATCCCTGGCTTTTTCAATGGATTTGCAACATTGATAACGGGGTATGCTCTTGACCTGACCTGTTTCTAAAACGTCCGTGCTTTGGTCACGGAACGTCCGTCTAAGTCTTCCCCCAAAATAAAAGATTTGAAAAGTAATTGATTAATTTATTATATTATTTAAGTATTAATTTTCCGTGTGGTGTCAGGATCGAATAACACCTCTACTTTTACTCTACTACTTATGCTCTGTTTTGTCTGTTATTTTGTTATGATTATTTGTACAATAAAGAGTTACATACATACATACATACATACATATTTTTCTTCCGTGGATATCTTAAGAGGCTACTAAGGAAATAGGTTTAGGTATCCTTTAGGGAACAGGCTAACAACCTCTCACTATTCTACCTCTTCCTTCTTTGCAAACCTAAAACTATGCTAGAAGCGGCTGCAAAGCGTGATATTTATACTTAGGTATAATCATGGTTTTGTCTATGTATGTAATTAATTATTGATTTAGACGAAATCTCGCGTAAAGAAAGTCTCTTCGACGCCTTAAAAAATTGATAGATACGTAAGCGATTGTGAACGCGTACGAAGTCGCGTGTAAAACTCTATAAACTTTATTAATGGCAGTTCACTTATTGAATAATACGCGGAACGTGACAGTGTTGTGTAAATTATAACTTGAGACTACGGCTCCGTTGTTACAGGCGACTGTTAAATGGGAGTCATCGTAATATCCAACCTTTAAAGACTGGTGTGGTGTCGGGAGAATGACACCTCTCCATTTCTCCCGAGGATATCGTAGACTAAGGAAATAGGTTTCATAGATATGCTTCAATCGACAGGCAACCTTTCCTTACTAGCCTTTTACGACATCCACGGTAGAATTGACGAGATATCACTCAAAACCTAACACCACACGACGAACTACTAAATACTACCCACATTTAGCGCGTGGATTTTTTACATAATGCTAACTAAATTAAATTTAAATAATATTCCTTTTATAGGTGAATGGTTTTGAAAAAAAACTT
The DNA here is from genome assembly GCA_005406045.1 of Adoxophyes honmai. Classification (NCBI taxonomy): domain Eukaryota; kingdom Metazoa; phylum Arthropoda; class Insecta; order Lepidoptera; family Tortricidae; genus Adoxophyes; species Adoxophyes honmai. The sequence goes on along the minus strand of BHDV01070091.1, from coordinate 4,839 downwards.
AAAACTGTAAAATGACGAAACGTTTTCTACGACATAATTCAATACATAGTTATCCGCCTCTTTCCAACAGGTGTAGGCAGAGACCACTTTGTTCCACTTGCTGCGATCCTAATCACCTCTTTTGCTTCATCCACATTTTATTAATCTCTTCATACATGCTCGTTGATTTCGTGTACTGACCTGACCTTTTCTAAAATGTCCCCAATTTGGTTACGGAACGTCCGTCTTGGTCTTCCCCTCCCAACATACCCATTCACACTCCTCGTATAATTCTGCTTAGCTTAGTAAATTTTCTTTCATACATCAGCCTCTCTAAGGCCAAACCAGCTAAACATACTTTTTCTATCCGCACCAATATATAAATGTGAAAGTTTGTTTGTTTGTTTGTTTGTTTGTTTGTCCGTCTTTCACGGCTAAACGGAGCGATGGATTGAC